>NMUG010011454.1:0-10627 GCA_002855965.1 Monotropa hypopitys
TCGAGATCGGAGTCGCTGCTAGACATAGCTACAAAACTCATAATATAAGCATGCATCCTTAATATAATTCATTTCTAAGAGTCATATTTGTGTTTCTAAGTGAGTGCCTTGCTTCCTGGCTCTGGTTTGTTCAGAAATTCATCAACTCAGCTCTGATACCACTTCTGTCACAATCCATCCCGATCTCGGAATGAGTCCATGACCGGCCAACGAGCAAGCTCGCTAAAGACCTAAAAAGAGAGTTGAAGAATTTCTTTACAATATAAATATGCGGAAGCGTGTGAACAAAACCAGAGCAGTGATGTAGATGTTCTCATTTATTTCCCAGGATTACATCATTTGGCTTAACAACAGAGCCGATACATCAAAAGTACAACAAAAGGCTCCAAAACAACATTTAAACAAAAGCTGCCACTTCATTCTTCAACCTGACCTGAAAATGGTTTTAGAAAACGCATAAGCTATAAAGCTAAAGTGAATTTCTACATACTGCAAGAACAAGTTTCATGGATTCACAATATTTCCTGCAAGATTAGTTTCACAATTAAAATATGGCTCAAATGCTCAATAGTAATAACAATGCTTTATAACAATTCTTCCTTTGCTTTGATTCTATGTCAACCTGCATTTCACAATATATCATTTCATATTTCAGCCTTTATTGAATAGGCTTGCCTTTCCTTTTTCTCATCAGTTTGCCCCTGCCGTATGAGCATTCATACTTTTCATATTCATGCCTCTGCTTGTGTCGTATAAGCATATGCGAAACAGCATTATGCGTGTGTCATATAAGCATATTCATTTCCAACAATATGCTTCTGTCGCATAACATTTCCAAACCATTATGCCTTATGCTTCTGTCGTATAAGCATATTAATAACATGCTCATATCCGTGCTATCATTGTTTGTATACCTTGTTTCCGTTTGATCTCCATTTCAATCTCTTCTTCTTTTTAATTCATTATAAATCCTTGTCGTATGGAATTTCATAAAATAGTTTTCCAATTTGTTCATCCATGGTAAAAAAATTTGTGCATGATCCATTCTTTCAAAATCTTCTTTTGGAAATAATCATATCATTTCAGGTTTAATAACCATAAATATAATTTCAAAGGAAATGCACTGAAAAGTACGAGTAGAGTAGTATATAGAGATTTACCTGAATAGAAATCTTAGGCTTCAATATCTTCATTATCTCCAACTAGTCCAAATCTGAATAAAATTCATATCTTTAGCATTTTAGCAAGGAATTCTGCCCTAAACATTTATTGCCGAGCTGAGCTGGCCGAAGGCTCAAGTCTTCCGGAGACTTAAGTCCGGACACCAATTTGATCAGAATCAATTACATAAATTTCAAGTTATGGTTTCAGTCGGGTAATTGGTCGAAAATGACCGAATGATTATTCCAAGGGTTCTGGAAATATTGCCCGAACAACTGAAGTTGTTGCCGAGCAGAATTTAAACAAAGAATGGTCCGTTCTGCCGAGCACAACTTGCTTCGGTCAGAATGATGGTCAATCAATCAACATGTGTAAAAGAGAGTACAACCGGACTAATAAATGAATTGGCCGAACTAAAACAATGACCTGGTCATAAGCTTAGCTGAATGCCAGCTTTGCCAAGCAATAATAATGATTCAATTAACTTGACCGAGCATAAATTTGTCAAGCCGAATAGCTACAGATGTGAGAGACAACAATGGTGCACGGGAAGACTCCGAATAAGTCTGCCGAACAACATTTAGACTCCTAGAGCTTTTGCCAAACATAAAATGACAAGTAATAAGTTTTATACCTTTGGCCGAAGCTTGATTAGCCGAAGGAATAATGATCAGAGCTTTAAACTGTATTGCCAAGTAGGTACTGACATGAACAAAGTCTTGCCGAACTGGTACAATCCTTGCCGAAGGGAAAACTGATCGTCTGAAGTTTGAGAATGATTTGCAGAACTGGATAAAGTCAACCGGAGCTCAAACAATGATTCTGAGATGATTGGTTGTACGGTCAAGTCTTTCCGAACAACAATTCAAGGTGAGGGTGCACGACAAATGGTTTGCCGAACACTCTGAATACAAGAACTTTGCTGCCAAGCCTCTGA
This sequence comes from Monotropa hypopitys, assembly GCA_002855965.1. NCBI lineage: Eukaryota > Viridiplantae > Streptophyta > Magnoliopsida > Ericales > Ericaceae > Monotropa > Monotropa hypopitys. The sequence goes on from NMUG010011454.1 coordinate 2,099, forward strand.
AATAAAGATTCAGAGCTTAGCCGAACAACAATGGCTTCGGCCAATCTTTCTAGAGAGAGAAACAGAAAGTCTGGATATTTCCCAGTTGAAGTGGTAACCAAAATGAAATGGAATGGTTCGATATTTATAGGATTTGGGAAAAGAACATAATCTGAAGGGTGGCAGACATTTAAACGGCGCCACTCACTGAGAGTGTGCCCCATCGGCCGCCTAGTCTAGGCAGCCTCAAACCTTTGTCTCATCTGCCGAAGTGCAGAGTGACGTCAGCCCACTCCAGGAATCTTGTCTTCTGACAGATGGTTATCCAGATGGACTCACCCACATGGCCCAACCGCCATGTCCGAACTGACCTGGCCAGACTGCCAAGCAATCAGCTGAACTGGCCGGACCTCCACGTGGCCGGACCTCTAGGTTGGATACCTATTGAGCTCGGCACTGCTCGGCCGGACTCGCCACTGTTCGACAAGGCTTCAATTCTGCTCCAGAATTTTATTCTCTTTCACTTAGGTCCCTGGTTAACCTTTTCTCTATAACTATAACCTCAAAATCATTATTTGCTTCTAATAAAACCCGAATAAATCTCTTAGAATTCCCAAAATTATATTTGCAACATAAAATATTCTTATTTAATACTTCTTAGGACCGGGGTCTCACAATACCGGCACTATACTGGTGCCCATACCAGTAAACTTAGTTGTGAGGAATTGTTTGATGTTTTGCTTTGGATCTTGAGGTAAACACCCTTAGGCTATTGTTGGCCATGTTTTGTGGATCTTGGAGAACCTTTGGAAGTGTTTTGGGTTTACTTGAAGTAAGGCATTCATGCCTTAGTCTTTGAAGTTTAAGACTTGGTCTTGGAGGTCATTAGTGTTTGGGTTAGACCTTGGGATCCTTGAGGATGTATTTTAATGTTTGGTCTATTTTTAAACAGTTCAATGCATTATGTGAGTTTAATCCACTTGAATTTATATCAGGTGAACATCCTTTCTTACAAGGCTTGTAGAGGAGGATGCTTCACACTTCGTCGGTACTCGGTGAGTTTGTGTTAGATATGTGCTTCATTTATTTATATGTGAATACTTTATGTGGTTAAGTTAGGCTACCTAAATCAAATGGGTGAATCCTTAATTAGGAAAGGTATGATAATTAAGTTAAGGACCTTGAAGGGTTGATGTATATGGTTGTGCAACATACGTGGAAGGTACGTAGGATTCCTTGGTTGATCACTTGAATCCCTAAGTATGGCCAGTACACCAATACATTGGAAATCAATAGATAATGTAAATGCTTCATCGAATGATATGCATGAAATAAACTAAAGAAAGAATAATTAGAGTAGCGTAGTGGAAGCGTGATAGACCCACATAGGGTTACTTAACTACTATGACACTTATATGTGGAATACGCTACTTGTCAGTTATTGGTTAGAAGTGTATGGCCTCTTTGGGCCTTATTGATCTAATAATAATTATTGAGTAGGACTACATTATGTATGAGTCCATGTATGATGGGGGATGTTATCCCTAGATATTGTATTGATATAATATATGGCACGCGTGTATGTGTCAAGGTTGCCAATGTGGGCAGTCTAAGTGTTTTCACTTATAGGGTGGCCAATGTGGGTAGTTTGGCATTATTGCCAATAGGCATGTATAGCCTAAGGTGGCCAGTGTTGGCAGTTTGGCATTAGTGCCAAGAGGCTTGTGTATAGCCTAAGGTGGTCAGCGTAGGCAGAAAATAATAATGAACATCAAATGTATCCATGTGGGCTGGCCTTCGGGCAATTGGAAATCATGTGACCTATATGTGGTAAAGGTTAATGAACAAAGAATATAGCCGAGTGGGATGGCCTTCGGGCAAGATATAAACCATGGTACTATTGTGTGTGTGTGTGTGTGTGTGTTCACCATAGAATGATAAAGTATATCTATTTCCTTTCAGGAATATAAGTGTTTGAGGGTATGAACAGCTTATGTGCCATCACATGGGTTATGCATTGTAAATAGTGTATCATTGAGGTATGTTATTAAATAAGTGATTATCATTTATAATGATCATTCTTAATGAAGGAAGAATATGTCAATAATCATTATCCTTATGCTGGTGTAACTTGTGGTATTCACTAGAAGTACTTACCTTGGGCAATGACATCATTATGTTAAGGAGTAGTCGTAGAGGGCAATTCACACCCTTCGCATGTTGACTCTTGTTAGATACACTTACATTATAGACGTGGAGATAGGTATGGATAGTCCCTTGGAGTTGTCTCCCCTTTTTAGGCATAGACATATAAGAATGTGAACAAGATGATTATGATTTGATCATCATCGAATTTAGAAATGGAATCATAAACTTGGAAGAGTTGTAAATGGGAATAAATGTGAATTAATGCTTATGTCAGCTTCCTTTATGTTTTAATTCAAATTATTCATTTATGTTAATTAATCTCTTGTTAGTCATATGTTTACATGTCATATCTAACAAACTCTGGATTTCCTTGCTTGTCTTTCTTTCCTTCTTTTCTTTTAGCATGGAAATCCATGATTTGGAGGCTTCAGGATTGGGTCTACTACAGTCTGGCTTGGAGCAGTGTTAGTCCGTCAGTGGACTTCTCGGTATTTATATCAAGTGGTTGCATTTGCTAGTGTTGTTAGCCCTTTTGTTTCAGTTAGTTGAGGTAGCCTATTGGGCTTATTCAGTAGTTGTAGTTACTTTACCTTTTAGGCAGTGTAGCCTTGTACTTGTCGATGTTAGTAGGTTCTAGAGTTATTAAATTTGGGTTAGTGATATTTAATGATCTGAGCTCAAATGATTTTGCCGAACAGTTTCTGATGTGAGAAAAGTCTTTGTTTAGTCTTTCGGATGAAATAAAGCTTTGCCGAACTGATTTGAGTCATCTGGAGGTCTGATGAGTAATTGCCGAACTGATTATAATTGACCGAAGCTCAAAACAACGCTTTTGAATAGTTTGGATGTACGATTTAGAATTGTCGAACAACAATTGATGGTTGAACTGTGCGGCAAATGAGTTGCCGAGCACTTTGAGTATGAAGGATAATCTGCCGAGCACTTTGAAATAAAAGTTCAAGGTCCTTCCGAACTGAGTTGCTTCGGACAGAATTTCTAGAGAAAGAAACAGAGAGTATGGTAGCTCTCAATTGGCATTGTACCAAAAATGAAGGGAATGAGATGAACCTTTATAGGTGAAGGCAAGATTCTAATTCCAAATGGTGGCATATACTTGAACGGTGCCACTCACCAAAAAGGTGGTCCCATCGGCCGCCAGCCTTGGCTTCTAGCTGGCTGACCTCAGCCCACTCAACCGTATTTTTGGCTTCTTATGCCGAAGTTATACATGACATCATCCCACTCAACACTCTTGTCTTACTTGACAGAGTGGCTGTCCAGATGGCCTACTCACATGGCCGAGATGCCACATCCGAGCTAACTTGGCCGAATCTCCATGTGACCAGACCCCTAGGCCGGACTCCTACTGAGCTTGGCAAAGCTCAGCCACACTCTTGAACTTACTTCTTCTTTCACTTTGGCCCATGACTTATTTCTTTTCTATATTTTCTATAACCCCCAAGACTATTCAAGTCTAATAAAATCCTCAAAAATTCATATTTTCTTAAATAAATATTTCTATTTAATAATTTCTAGGACCGGGGTCTCACATCCTCCCCAACTTTAAAGAAGTTTGTCCTTAAACATTAAAATATAACCATACATGCATCAATAATTAAAAACAGCTGTGGATATTTCTAATGCATATCGTTTTCCTTCTCCCAGGTAGCTTTATTGCCAGATTGGTTCTCCCACCGAACTTTAACTAAAGGAATCACTTTGTTCCTCAATCGCTTCTCCTGACAATCCAAGATTCTGATTGGTCATTCTTCGTAAGACAGATTCTTCTCGATTTTGATTGATGGTTGAATCAGAATATCCGATGGATCTAAGATGTATTGCCGAAGCATCGATACATGAAATACGTCGTGAACATTGACTAGTTCAGGTGTTAACGCTAACCAATAAGCGACTGGTCCAATTCTCTCAAGAATTTCTAAAGGTCTGATATAGCGAGGGTTAAGCTTTCCTCTCTTCCCAAATCTGATAACGCCCTTCATAGGTGATACCTTCAAAAATACCTTCTCTCTTTCTCGGAATTCAATTTCTCTTCGTCGCGAATCTGCGTAACTCTTTTGGCGATCTTGAGATATCTTCAGCTAATCTTGAATCAACTTGATCTTTTCTGTTGTTTCTTGCACTATCTCTGGTCCAGACAGTTCTTCTTCTCCAGTCTCCATCCAGCATGATGGTGATCTGTATTTCCTTCCATATAGAGCTTCAAAAGGTGATATTCAATACTTGCTTGATAATTGTTGTTGTAAGCAAATTCTACCAACGGCAAATGCTCTTCCCAGCTTCCTTGAAATTCCAACGTACATGCTCGTAGAAGATCTTCCAAAGTTTGAATCGTCCTTTCTGATTGCCCATCGGTTTATGGATGAAAAGTTGTGCTGAAATTGAGCATCGTTCCCATAGCCTTCTGAAGTGCTTTCCAGAATCTAGACACAAATCGTGGATCTCTGTGTGACGTAATGGATAGAGGCATTCCGTGAAGTCGAATAATCTCCCGAAGATAAGTAGACGCCATCTGGTCCATCAAATACATTTTCTTGATCGGAATAAAGTGTGCTGACTTAGTCAATCGATCAACTATTACCCATATTGCGTTATTTCCTTTGATTGATCGTGGAAATCCGATAACGTATTCTATCGTAATATCCTCCCATTTCCATTTTAAAATAGGTAAGGGTTGAAGTAATCTAGTTGGTCTTTGCCGCATCGCCTTTACTTGTTGACACTCCAGACATCTGCTAATGTACCCTGCTATGTCCTTCTTCATTCCCATCCACCAGTATGGTCTCTTCAGGTCTTGGTACATCTTCGTCTGCCCTAGATGAATTGCAAACTTCGTCTTGTGGTCTTGATCCATGATCTTCCGTTTAATTTCTTCGTTGCCTGGTACGCATAGTCGTCCTTTGAATTTGAGAGTGCCATCTTAAAAAATAAACTCCCCTTGATCGTTGATGCCTTCTCGAATCTTCTTCAACTTGGGATCTTCCATTTGTAGTTGCTTGACTTCTTCGAGAATCGCTGGTTCTACGATAATTGTCGCAAGGTGTGTTAGGTATGAATTCTCCGGCTTCCTGCTGAGTGCGTCTGCTACCACGTTAGCTTTTCCGGGATGATATTGAATATTACGATCGTAGTCCTTCATAAGTTTCGGCCATCTGCATTGCTTGAGGTTTAGATCCTTTTGAGAAAACACGTACTTCAATCTTTTATGCTCGGTGAAAACATCGCAAGTAACTTTGTACAAATAGTGGTGCCAAATCTTGAGTGCGAAGATAACTCCCGCAAGTTCCAAGTCATGCATAGGATAGTTCTTCTCGTGCATCTTCAATTGTCGCGAAGCGTAGGCAATCACATTTCCGTCTTGCATCAGAACGCATCCCAATCCATTGTGTAAAGCATCGCTATAGACTGCAAACTTTTCTTCTCCGTTGGGTAGAGCTAGAACTGGTGCCGTCGTAATCCTCTTCTTCAATTCTTGAAAACATTCTTCTCTCTCTCGCGTCCAGATGAAAGGTTCTCCCTTACGTGTAAGCTCCTTCATTGGCACCACGATTTTTGAAAAGTCTTTGACAAATCGTCGATAATATCCAGCGAGTCCAAGAAAACTATAAACTTCAGCTACTGAGGTTGGTGCTGGTCACTTGATCACTGCTTCAATCTTCTGAGGATTCAATGAAATTCCTTCTTTGTTGATAATGTGTCCAAAGAAATGAACACTCTAAAGCCAAAATTCACATTTGCTAAATTTTGCGTAAAGCTTCTTTCTTTCCTAAAATTTGTAGAACTGTTGTCAAATGAGTTGCATGTTGCTCCTCGTTCTTTGAGTAGATCAGAATGTTATCGATAAATACGATTACGAAATCATCGAGATAATTGGCGAAGATTCGATTCATGAGGTCTATGAATGCTACTGGCGCGTTGGTTACTCTGAATGGCATGACTAGAAATTCGTAGTGCCTGTATCTTGTATGAAACACAGTCTTCTCTACATCCTCTGCTCTAACCTTCAGCTGGTGATATCCTGAGCGTAAGTCGATCTTCGAAAATACTTGTGCTCCCTGCAACTGATCGAATATGTCATCGATACATGGTAACAGATATTTATTCTTGATCATAATCTTGTTCAGCTCTCTATAGTCGATGCATAGCCGCATGATCTGTCACGCCCTGGATTTTCAAACCATTTTTTTAAAGAACAGTTTAAATAATAAAAGGGTTACAACTACTTGCATTCATATCCATTCAGTCGAGTTCTCATTACATGATACAGGGTACAACAGAATAGTACAATCAGGAACTAACAAGTGGAAGTAAAGGTAAACTGCCAAACACGGCTACAACTAAAACTGAAACTGAACTGAAGTACAAGTACAAAGAGTACAACTAAAACTGAAGTAAAAGGTACAGGAGTACAACTGAAACGAAAGAGCAAGTAGTAAAAGTACCACCAAAGCCAAACTGCCAAGCCCCAGAAAATCCAGTAGCTGACTCAGCTCCAAGTCTACGATCTCAACAAATCCCTGCAAACAGAATAGAAAAGAAAAGAAGGGAGGGTCTGAGCGGACCACAACTCAGTGAGAAAACTTCTTAACTACTACCAAGCATGCACGTGCGGTGCGTGCCTAAGTGTCCACAAGCAAGAAAAGTAAGAGTAGTAAAAGACCTCAAGGCACACGTGGTGTAAACGTAGCTCTACGTAAAAGTGAACACAAGTGAAGTACCGACAATATGTATGTGTTCCTATCCTCAAGTCAAGGGAAGGTAGTGCACCAAGTCTAACAGGACTAATCCACGCAACTACACAATAGTCCGACGGTAGCATTCCAAGGGTAAGACAACCCTAAGTCCAGTCACAATCTCTACAAGGCGTAGTGGGGATTAACCCCTCGTCATCTCACTCCAAAAAGCTCGCAAGTGATAAGGTATAGGATCCTCGTAGATCTTACGTTATTTGAGATATTTCTTTCTTTCTTTTCATTCCTTGGTTCTAATATCAACATTGGTTCTAAAGCACAATCTTTCCGTTTATTCAAGGGACCACTACACCAAGTGTCCACAATCATGTTCCAAGGGACTACTAGACAAGAGTCCACATAAGTGTTTTATTATTAATTCCGATAAATCTCAGGATCCCTAAAAATCAAGTCCATCCCGTATTTATCTATAGCTCACAAATGGTATGAATCCCAGAATCTCTAAAAATCAAGTCCATTCCGTATTCATCCATAGCTTGCTAAGGTGGTATGAATCCCGCAATCCCTAAAAATCAAGTCCATTCCGTATTCATCCGAGTATCGCTGTAACGTTGATAGGGCAAGGTCGGTCTAGTAGATGGTCAACACACTAGTCAATCATAATCCGTCTTTCCCAAAGGCCGTTGGGAGGGCTCACGTTGCCCCCATTATACACAATGTCGTGGATGGAGCGACCATCCCGGGAATCCCTAAAAGTCAAGTCCATTCCCGCATAAGAACATATCAATCCCCGTATCGTTACAAATATTATCCTGGGAGTCCATAAAGATCAAGTCCACTCCCGCATAAACGTCGCAAGTTTACTATGCCGAGAATCCCTACAATCAAGTCCATTCCCGCATAGAAACTAGTCCGTATTTTCGTTGGTCATCAATCGCATTCTTGAGTCCATTCTTTTTTATTACATTTTTTAGCAAACGCTAGTAATCTGACAAGTGTATCGTCGTTCTCATTTTCATTTCATAATTCATGTGTAATGGATTTAAGGTCGAGCACGAGTAGCCCTCGTGGGGCACATGCTCAATATTGGATATTCATTTAATACTTTAGACATGTTGTCAATTTTCTCCCAATCCGAACTCACCCTCGAATAAGCCAAGGGAAAACAACCCACAAATTCCAAGTGTCACCAACAATCGCACAAGTCCTCAAAATATTCAACCGTTAAGTCACTACGGTATCTAAGGGACACAAGCACAACCCAAGTTGTCCACAACATCGTCGGTGTCGCACCTAGACTATCCTAGGTCGCAAGTGTAAAATATACATAGCAACGACGATATACGAAACTCCTATGTACACACACACGCACACACTCAATAGGAGTTAGAAAGTTTACCCACCGGAAAACCGTCATCGCGGGCGATCAAAGTAACGCAATCAGATATCCATCATCACAGTCGACCCTGTACGCACCACCAGGTACAACTAAATATAACTAATTACACGCTCGCAAATATGCATAAACTCACACACATAAATTGAATGCATTGCGTATACCTTGTGGAGTTCACTTCTGAACCACTGACATAGGCCACCAAAATAGACGCGACTACAGTCGCACAGCGTACCACAAGCCAGGCCACCACACCACGATCGCGACCAACGTGCTACAGTAGTCTACCTGTGACAA
>NMUG010011455.1:0-10626 GCA_002855965.1 Monotropa hypopitys
AGGTGGTGCTGGGTACGGCGGTGGTGGTGGTAAAGGATATGATGGTGGTGCTGGGTATGGTGGCGGTGGTAAAGGATATGGCGGCGAGGGCAGAGGATTTGGTGGTGGTGGCAATAGAGGGTACGGAAATGGTAGTGGTGCAACTGGAAGGTTCCATCCTTACCAGAACTGAAACTCAAATAACAAGCTACTTTTTTGAATGTTTGTCTTTCCCTTTTGTATGTGGATTTGATTGTTTTCACGTTGCAGTTTCGAAATTCCAGATTGACAACTTTGGTTGTATTATTAGTGCTGTATTTTTTAGAGAGATTGTGTCCCCAGGTTTGAAATTTTAGTCTCTCTTTGGTAAAGTTTACAGTTTTTAGTTTTCAAAAAATAAAAATAAAAAATTGTTTTTGTTTTTACAGGTGAAAATAAAAATCATAAACATGTTTGTTGCGAATTAATTTTATTTTTTAACTTATGATAATGGTAGTGAAATGGCATTAGAGTGATGGTGGTGGAGCGGTGATAGTGGAGTTATGGTGGTAGTGGAGTGAGGATGATGGATTGATGGTTGTAGTGGAGTGGGGGGTGGTGGAGTGATGATAGTTGTAGTAGAGTAATGGTGGTAAATAATATGGCGGTGGAGTGATGGTGATAAATAATATGGCGGTGGTGGTTGTAGTGGAGTTGTGAGGGTGAGTGATGGTGGTGGAAAAGTGACGGCAATGGCGGTGAAGTGTTAGTGGTGGGCAGAGTGACGACAGTGGTGGTGGCAGTGGTGGTGGCAGTGGTGATGATGGAGTAGCGGCGATGGTGGTGGCAATAGTGGTGGTGGCGGTTGTAATACATGTTCTCTTATTTTAATAAAGTATTTTTTTGGAATATTTTGTCTCAATATTAGAAAGAGTCATGAATTATACAGAATGCATGTATGAAACTTAGTCATATCATAGGATGATTTATGTAAATGTATTCTTGTTAATCTTGTTAGACCTTGGGAGCAAGGGGATTAAGAATTATTGAGTTAGAATATTATTGTGTCCTATGATTATTTGATGATAGGAAATTAGAAGTTGTGATCAGTGGAGTAATTTGGTTGTCACCTAAGACATTGAATTTTTTGTTTGAGGTTGTAAACGAACTTTGGAAGGTTATGGAGTGACTTTAGAATGTCAATTTGATGTATAGAATGATGGGGAAGTGTGTGTGTTTGAGTTTGAAAGGTTGAATGTCAATTTGATGAAGTTTGGAAGAGGTTTTGGTTGGCTCGTCCGGACCACGCTTGGGTCTTGTCTGGACGAGTGAGCAACAAGTTTTACGAAATTTAGAACGGTTGGTCGTCCGGACCATGGGGTCGTGTCGCCCGGACGAATTGGTCGTTGGGACGAGCAGGGGTCTCGTTTGGACAATGGGCATGCGATAGTTTTATTTTTAAAGGGTGTTTTGATGGTTTGGCTTGGGAAAATGGTTGGGCTTCTCTCTAACTTGTATAGACACGTTTCTAAACATATTATTCATCATTTTGGGTTGTATTATACTCTAGAGAGAGAGAGAGAGAGAGAGAGAGAGAGAGAATTCTCTTTGGAAGAAGAAGAAGTCATTGAAGAAATTTTTGGAAAAGAAGGGTTAGATCTCTTGAGAGATCATTGTAACAACTAATAAATGTTCTAATTCTCTTATTCCTTAGTGTTTTTTCTTTTAAATTCTTTATTTTTTAGTAGAGAGTTGTCCTAAGTTTGGTTAAGGATCTATGTTTTGGAAATGAATCATTGATGGAAATAGTTGTAAGGTTTGCATGTATAAAGATATGATGCATATTTTCATAAAATTTCTAGAGATGTATGGTTAATCTCTATTTTTATTTGAAGGGAATGTTTTTCTTTTCTAAAAAAGAATTAAAAAAATATTTTCATTTTTTCTTTAAAATATGTGTAAGTATACGTCCAAAAAAATCAAACAAAATAAAATTGAATATACAACAGTTAAAATCTAAGCGTTTGTATAAGTATACACACAGGCGATATAACGACATATATTGTGTGAATAAAAAATATGGAATATGAATATGATACTAATTTCATTTTTTATATACATGCAAAAAATGGGAATGGAATGAAAGTAGAAGCAGAAACTTACAAAAATTAGAAAAATAGTCGACAAAAGAAGATTCATCGGAAATTTGAGCACCGGAACTGGAGAAATTCGCTAGAAATTGGGCAAAGCTTTGAAATGATTCAAAAATAGAGAGAAAATGAGTGAGGAATAAGAAGAGCGCCTCTAGAATATATAGCAACATGTCACATCTAGAGATGCGACATGACATCATCAATATCGACCGCATAGGAAAAATGGCAGACACGTGTGGAATAGTTTACGAGGTGATAAGGATTCAAATTTTTAAAATTTGACCGTTTATGATAAGCTGCGTACTTCCGATCCGAGCAGAAGCTTTGCAAATGCGGAATAATGTTCAAATAATGTCAGAATTGTTTTTCGATCCATCCAAATGTCACATCTTTTTATCTTTGTATATTTGTGTTGTGCAAAAATATACAAAGAGGAGCAACTGTTGATACTTTATTTTGATCCCCTATTTTGAATTGGAAGAATACGGTCCACAGTGCGTCAAATAAACAATTTTTATTTGTACGAGTTGTCCGAATCATCCAAATCAGCATCAAACGTCAAGCATCAGTTTGTAACTTTTGAAGATATGTCTGGAATATGCGAAGGAAGGATTACCCGAAGAAAGATTGCAAATCAAATGAATGGTTTGGAAAGAATAGGGTCTAAACGGCAAATTTCAGCACCGAAATGAGTAACTCGGCTTAGTATGTGCAGAATTGTGTATGGAGTTCCAAGAATTCATTTCTCAATATCAATACATCGGTAACAGCCTTCCTGAGAAAACATCATATGAAATGGAGACTATGGTTGAAAAATTAGAATTTATTTGTGTAATAGTTCAGAATTTATTAAAGTGATTATTCAAAATCTTAATTCTTTTTCTTAAATTTTGGTTGATTAATAATTCCAAAATTTTTCTTGATTGATGAGATGGTGGAATATTAGATGTCGTAGAGGATTTATGTCATGCCCGAACCAATTTAAATAAATTAAATTGGGTTATTATAATTTAAAAAAAAGAATGAAAAAAATATAATATATGTGAAGTGATTTTTAGAGGTTAGAGTAAGTGTTACAATTAAAACACTTAAAGAAAAAGAAATATATAAGTATGTAAATAAATATATAAGTATTGATGAAAGGCACACAAGGGTTATAAACACTTATATGTGAGGGTAGGGAGGTCATTAGTCAAAAAAAACTGTCATTAGGGATTATATTGAGAGTTTACACTCTCATTAGGGTTAATTCAAACCCTTGGAAGCTAGAGAGGTTAGAGGGAGATTAAGAGAGAGTGACTAGGAGAAATCAAGGATTCAAGGCACTAATTAAAGTTGTTTCAAGGAGATCTCTTCTTCAACCTTGCTCATAACATCTTAGAGGTAATTGCTATATTTTTGGATCTTTGATTTTGAGTCTGATTAAGGCTGTAATTAAGGTTTTCACTAATCTCGTTTTAGGATTAACCACTTTCTAGATCTATGTAAAATCAATGGTTTTTGGAGGTTTTTGATAGGGGGTTTGGCCTAGATTTCAATATGATCTGTATATGGATATGTATACCACTTGTAGGCAGTCAATTGTACAAAAAATCGAGTTTAGATGAAGTTTTAGGAAAGTGATTAGCAAAAATTAAGTAGTTTTTTTTTATCTGCTGAGTTTCTGCTCTAACCAGTATGCGCACCGGTACACCGACCGGTATACCGGACATCATACCGGATTGCATACCGGTCTTAAGGAAATCACCCACTAAACCTTAGCTAGTATTTAAACGAAAAATTTGTATTAACCGGCATGACGGTCGGTATGCCGGGCGCTATACCGGTGGTATACCGGTTTGTCAAAATTTGAGGAAAAATGTGTTTTTGAGAAGAAATCATTTTTTAATGATCTTAATAATATTTTTACGAAAATTTCAGAAAGTGCAGAGAGTAAATAAGGCAGTAATAAATATTAAAAAAATTATTAATATATTATATATTTAAGAGAAAGCTCTTATATCTTCTTAAATGTATAACAGGAGATTGTCCGGAATCTTCTAAAGCGGCTCAGTAGATTCACATTCGGCAAGCTTAGAGCATCTCCAATGGAGCATTTTTACACATTTTAATGTCAGAATTTCTTACACTAACACACTTTAACTGAATTTTACACTCCAATGGACACTTTAGCTAGCAAGTTAACACTCCAATTTTAGTGTCAGATGTTAAATGGTGTGTTAACTGTGACTAGCCATTTAACACACCCAAGGCCTCTCTCTCTCTTTCTCTCTCTCACTCTCACACATTTATTTACAATTTTGCCCTTTAACATATGCATTTTAGCTACTTCAATGGAGTATTTTTCTACATGTTAACCAACACACTCTAACACACTCCTTAACATCTTTATGTGGGCCCAAATTTGACACTTTGTGTCATATAATACACAAAAATTTAGCTAGTGCAATGGAGATGCTCTTACATTGTTTAGTGAGTGTGTAGATGTCTGTTGATATATGTGTTTGATTGTGTAATTTACTAGTTGTACATGTTATATAGTTGCATGCGTAACCGGCCCCAGGGTAAGCCCCACAAGCCCGGGGGCTGGGGCAACACCCTGGCAAGGGCAACATTGGGCAAAAAAAATTCTTTAAAAATTTAGTGTATAAAATTTTTTTATTGTGTTTTTTTATGTATTTCCCTTAATAGGGGCAAAAAAAAATTTTGGGATGGGGCAACCCAAACCTTAGGGTCGGCACTGCGTAGAACGTTACCTGATATTCTGTGGTTGGTGTTGAATGCATGCGAAAAATGATTCCTGTTGTTATTCCATATAAGAACAAAAATGCAAATATGACTGCAAGCATGATTAAGAATTAATATATGGTGTCATTGGGCACGGAATCGTGGTCATATAAGATGCCGATTAAACCATGTCGAGGTTTGAACTATAGGGCCAACAGTATGATACTGTGGGCATATAAGATGTCGATTAAACCATGTTGATGTTGGAACTGCGGGGCCAACGACATAAGAAATTCAGTACATAATACTGTGGGCATATAAGATGTCGATTAAACCATGTCGAGGTTGGAACTGCGGGGCCAACGACATGAGAAATTTAATATATTAACTGTGGGCATATAAGATGTCGCAAGGTTGGAACTGCGAGGCCAACGGCATAAGAAATTCATTACATAATACTATGTGCATATAAGCTGTCGAATTAAAATACGGTACTATGAGCACGATTACAAAGAAATAACTGAACAATGGCATGTTTATGTAATATTTGGGGGAGAGACACCACCCCTTTTGGACAGTTGTATGTTTATGCGATATTTGGGGGAGATACACCACCCTCTTGGACAGACGGATGTTTACGTGATAGAAGGGGAGAGACACAACCCCTTAGTTACTTGTTCTCTACTTGTACCTTGTTGTTTAGTCGCTGCACTTATATTTTAAAGACATATATAACTGTTGTATCTGACACTCCTGGATATCTTTTGTTGTTTGTTTTGCAATCTATATCCAGGTCAGGAAGAGTAGCATGTTTATATTGCCAGCCATTGCCGAGTTGCCACTGCAGGGTCAGTTAGTTGGGATTACTCCGTATTGGAGACAATTTACTTTTCCAGTCAGTTCAGTAGTAGTGGTTTTGAGTTACAGACTGTTACTTTCTGTCAGATTAGATGTTTGAGAGTTATGTTTTATTAGTGGTATTTTGTTGGACCACTGGACTTAGAGTTTTTTTTTAGTACTTCCGCTGTTTTTATTGTTTATGTTGAAAAAAAGAGAGACGATGAGTTAATTATTAGTACATCACTTGGGTTTTCAGTTTTTGATGATTTGTTTAGTCATGTATATATTTTCGGTTTATATATTTTTATTATATTCCATAATGGGTCATGACAATTTGGTATCAAAGCTCTAGGTTGATAGATTCTGGAGTCTAGAGTGCTTGAGGCTTTGAGATGAGAGCTAAGATAGGAGAGTGGTGTGTATATTTCGAATTATCGTGTGTGTCACTTTGACACCCAAGCAAACTACCTTGAAATCTAATTTGAAAAGCGCCTGATCAACGTATTTTTCAAAGGGGAAGTCTTGGGAAGTTAATTGGAAAAGCATCATAAATTAGAATACCGGGTCTAGGTTGTCAGGAAGTGTGGAGTTCAGACTTGTTGGATAAGAGAGTATTGGGGTTTAAAGACCGTCGAATAGCATGGCTTGACAAGTGAACCATAAGACTAGGGACACTTAGGTGTTGTATGATTATTGCATTTTTTATGATATGTGTTGGATTGTATACTTTATGTGTAAATTGTCTCTAATAAATCTTTTTGACAATCAGGAGAGTATAATGGAACATGTTGAGGATGCAGCTTCGACCAGACCTGCAGTGGAAGAGGTGAATCAGCCTCCTGCACAAGGAAATCCACCTCCAGTAGTCCCGGAGAATCATGTAGAGGCAGCCATGACCCAGTTTCTAGAGAACCAGGCTGCATATATGCAGTGGCAGACTGCTCAGAGAGAGGGAGCAGCAGGAACCAGTTTGTTGGAAAGATTTCGCCGGATGTATCCGGCAGAGTTTGGTGGGGAAGTGTCTCCCGCCCTAACAGAGGAGTGGCTGAAGGGAGTTGAAAGAGTATTGCGAGCTATGGGAGCATCTGATGAGCAGAAGTCAATCTGGCGACTTTTAATCTGAAGGGTGAGGCCCTGATCTGGTGGGAAGCATATAGCCGTCAACTTACCACAGTGGAGGATGGTGGAGTTCCTAGGGTTATCACCTGGGACTTATTTGTCAAAGGGTTCAACGATCATTTTTATTCGGAGAGCTACCGGACTGAGCAAAAGAACGCTTTCTTGTATCTAAAACAGGGAAGTATGACTGTGGATAAGTATGAGAGCAGATTTGCAGCTTTGTCCCGATATGCAGTTGAGCTGGTAAACACCGATGCAAAACAGTGTAAGAGGTTTCGTGGGGGACTGATTCCCCAGATTGCGACATGTTTGACTCAGTTCAGAGAGAAGGATTATGCTGATCTGGTAGAAATGGCCAGAATGACTGGGAAAGATGTTCAGTCTATGATGGAGCACAGGGCCAAGAAGGGGAAGACGAGTGGCAGTTGGTCGGGAAAGGCTAACAGTGATGGGAAGACTTTTTCTGGCAAGGGGAACAGTGGCTCCAAATCTCAGGGAAATTGGCAGAGATAAAAGAGCAGTCAGGGTGGAAGTCAGTTTTCAAGGGCTAGTGTGCAGTTTGGCGACCGCGCATTGTTTTCGGTGTGGAGAAGGGGGTCATCTGGCCCGTGATTGTTCAGAAAATAAGAATGAGAGCCAGCATGTGAAATGCTTTTCTTGTGGAGAGCCGGGACACAAATCATTTGAATACAGCAAACCTCGTAGTGTTGCAGCTTCTTCAGTGGCCAGTGCACCAGTGGTTCAGAGCCGTGGTCAGGGTGCTAATGTTGTGCTGGGCAGATTTTTTGCAGTGACCCGTCAGGGGGCAGAGGCAGCACCATATGTGGTTACAGGTACATTTCTTATATCGGTTTTCTATGCTCGAGCCATTCTTGATTCCGGGTCTACCCATTCGTTTATATCAGAATCTTTTGGTCGTATGTTTGATAGACCTTCAGTGGTCTTACCTTATACTTTGGCCATATCTATGCCTATGGGAGAGACGGTTAGAGTGAATAATTGTTATCCGGATTGTGCTCTAGAGGTAGAGGGTATGCAGCTAGCAGTGGATTTAGTGCCGTTGGCGAGGTCCGATTTTGATGTTATTCTGGGCATGGACTTCTTATCAGCACACCATGCTCTGATTGATTGTTTGTCAAAAGAAGTTTTGTTTATTATTCCAGATGAGGGCAACATACAAATTTGGGGGCGAAAGAAAGTGGGAAAATCTTGCCTTATTTCTAGTATTCATGCTAGGACGCTCCTTAGTAAAGGGTGTCAAGGCTATCTGGCCTACATTGTTGATGATCGGGAATTTGGTAATTTACAGTGATGCATCATTGCGTGGTTTGGAGTGTGTTCTGATGCAGAGAGGGAAGGTTATTGCTTATGCTTCACGTCAGCTGAAGCCTAATGAGCTGAATTATCCTACCCATGACCTGGAGTTGGCAGCAGAGGTATTTGCTATAAAGCAATGTCGGCATTATCTTTATGGTGTGACGTGTGAGATTTACACTAATCACCAGAGTCTCAAATATTTGTTCACACAAAAAGAACTAAATTTGAGACAGAGGAGATGGCTGGAATTGATAAAAGATTATGACTGTTCGATTCATTATCACCCTGGGAAGGCCAATGTTGTGGCCGATGCTTTGAGTAGAAAATCAGCTGGGAGTTTATCTTGTGTGAGATGTGCCAGAGTTGAAAATTTTTGTGAAGTGAAAAAGTTGAATGCAAAGTTAGAATTGGGCAGGGGAGATGTATTGTTAGCTCGGTTTTCTGTGCGACCGACCTTTATTGATCGTATTCTTGTGGAGCAGGATTCTGATGAGTTGTTGAAAAAGAAGAAGCAACAAATAGCTGATGGTGTAGAGAGTGAGTTCCGGATTGGCAGTGAGGGTATGCTTATGTTTGGACAGCGGATGTGTGTTCCTGATAGTCCTGAATTGAAAAATAGCATTCTGGAGAAAGCTCATTATTCTACTTATGCCATGCATCCGAGTGGCAATAAGTTGTACCGAAATTTGCGAGAGAATTTTTGGTGGATGGGCATGAAGAGGGACATCGCAGAGTTTATGTCCAAGTACTTGACTTGCCAGAGGGTAAAGGTGGAACATCAGAGACCTACAGGTTTGCTTCAAAATCAACCGATACCTGTATGAAAGTGGGAGCACGTGACTATGGATTTCGTTGTGGGATTGCCGCGTTGTAGCCGGGGCTTTGATTCGATTTGGGTGATTGTGGATAGGTTGACCAAATCGCCTCACTTTTTGCCAGTGTGTGTCACCTACACCACCGAGAGGAAGCTTTTATATTGAAGAGATTGTTCGATTGCATGGAGTCCCAGTGTCGATTGTTAGTGACAGGGATCCTAAGTTCACTTCGAGATTTTGGCAGAGTTTGCAGCAGGCATTGGGAACCTCATTGAAGTTTAGCACGACTTTCCATCCTCAAACTGATGGTTAGTCGGAAACACTATTCAGATTTTAGAGGACATGTTGCGGGACTGTGTGCATTTAGGATGATTATCTACCCTTAATAGAGTTTGCTTGTAATAGTTGTTATCAGTCCAATCGGCATGGCCCCCTATGAGGCACTGCGTGAAAGGCGTTGTCGTACACCAATTTGTTGGAGTGAGGTTGGGGAACGTCAGTTGTTGGGGCCCGAGTTGATTCAGTAGTCAGTCGATGGGGGTGAAGTTGATTAGAGAAAGATTGAGGATAGCTCAGAGTCGGCAGAAGAGTTATGCTGACCATCGTCGCAGAGACTTGGAATTTGTAGTGGGTGACCGAGTGTTCCTTCGAGTTTTACCCCGGAGGGGAGTTATCTGTTTCAGAGCAAAGGGAAGTTAGCGCCCAGATATGTGGGGCCTTATGAGATCATTGAGAGGGATGGTGTGGTGGCTTATCGTTTATCTTTGCCAGTCGAATTGTCTCGCTTGCATGATGACTTTCATGTATCTGTGCTTCGCAAATGCATTGGTGATCCTACTCATGTCTTGCAAGACGAGGGGATAGAGATCCAGGAAGACTTATCTTATGTGGAGGAGCCGTTGAGAATTATTGATCGGAAGGAGAAAGTTTTGCGTTCCAAGGATGTTCGTTGGGTAAAAATTTTGTGGAGGCATCATGGCTTGGAAGAAGCCACATGGGAAGGCGAGGATGCCATGAAGGCTAAATATCCACATTTATTCGATTCAGGTATGTCTTTTATTTTCGAGGGCGAAAATTTCTTAAGGATGAGATAGTTGTCATGCCCGAACCAATTTAAATAAATTAAATTGGGTTATTATAATTTTTTTAAAAATATAATATATGTGAAGTGATTTTTAAAGGTTAGAGTAAGTGTTATAATTAAAACACTTAAAAGAAAAAAGAAAATATATAAGTATGTAAATAATATATAAGTATTGGGGAATGACACACAAAGGTTACAAACCCTTATATGTGAGGGTAGGGAGGTCATTAGTCAAAAAAATCTATCATTAGGGATTATATTGAGAGTTCACACTCTCATTAGGGTTAATTCAAACCCTTAGAGGCTAGAGAGGTTAGAGAGAGATTAAGAGAGAGTGGCTAGGAGAAATCAAGGATTCAAGGCACTAATTGAAGTTGTTTCAAGGAGATCTCTTCTTCAACCTTGCTCATAACATCCTAGAGATAATTGATATGTTTTTGGATCTTTGATTTTGAGCCTGATTAAGGCTGTAATTAAGATTTTTCACTAATCTCGTTTTAGGGTTAACCACTTTCTAGATCTATGTAAAATCAATGGTTTTTGGAGGTTTTTGATGGGGGTTTGGCCTAGATTTCAATATGATCTGTATATGGATATGTATACCACTTGTAGG
>NMUG010011456.1:0-10626 GCA_002855965.1 Monotropa hypopitys
ATGCGTAAGGGGAATATGTGTGATCCCTAACGTTGTAAACAATACCCAAGTATGAAATCAATCTATGTGAAATCTGTGTGAATTTTTAGCGTGAAATCAATCTGTGTGAAATTATTGCGTGAACTCAATATGTGAAATAGTAATTTTTTTCATGAAATAGATTCACTTTGAAATCACAATAAAAATCTGTGTCAATTCGCAGGGAAATGATTATCGTCAATTCAGTAACAGTACGTCGTCGCTTTATTTTTATCTGGTTCGAATGGATCGCTTTCGGCCAACAGATTCTATATGTATTTGTAAGTTTTCTACTGTATTTTTGGGAATTTTGAAAGTATTCTATTGTTTTGGTTGAGAACACATATGTGTGAAAATTCAATAATTTGAATATGTTTTTCCTAGCAATCAATTAGTGATTTCCTGATCTGATAATGTAATTGTTGAATAGCGTTATACCTAAGATTTCTGTTGGCAATTTTTGGACACGATTTGTATTTGTGATTTCTACTTTTGCGAAAGTCAATCCGAAAGTCATTCCTAAAATAAATCCAAAAAAATTTCTGAAAAAAATTTCTAAAATTCCGAAAATTTCTGATATATAGCAGGAAAATTGTTTGTCCTGCCTGATTGATCCCCCAAAGCTGGTGCGAGAAAGTTGTTTTTGAACGTGCATGTATTGATTCCAACAATACTTAATCTGATTTTTTTCCTGAATTGATTGATCTTTTGTATCTCATTTGTTTAATTGAATGGGTAGTTGGAAAGGGAATATTTATGGGTTTAATCCCATTTTGTTCTTGCCTCTTAAGCTCTAATTTCTTGAAGTATGTTTATCAGGAACATGCTTTTTGAAACTCTAATTTATTCTTCTATAAATATGTCACATAGAATAGGATCAGTAACATGCTTTTTGAAACTCTAATTTATTCTTCTATAAATATGTCACATAGAATAGGTAAATCTAAAGGTGAATTTTGAGGCTTGGAGGCAACAATTGTGCTTAATTTTGATCTAAATGATCCTCATGTACTTGCATAACGTCAATTTCATTACAGAAGAAGAGGCGATGAAGGTTGGGATAGAGGAGATAAAGAAAAACATGAAGGTGTTTATGAAGAATATGGAGGATTTGGGAGCACAAGCTGATAGGTGCAGCAAATATGTTACAAGGGCTAGGAATGTGGTTATTCAGTGACTCATAGAACCTACAATCTCTTGAATCCAATGCTGTTCTTGGACTGTGAAATTTGACCTTATTTTCATAGTGTATGATCTAAAGTATAATTTGTATCCTTAATTGAATGTAAGGCAACATGACTAATGTTTTGAGAAATAATATATGGCTGGCTAGGCATTCATTGCATTAAATCATGTTTCCTAGGCATAGAACATGTAAAAGTTGATGTGTTTGTAATGTTTGTTTATTTCACCAGATTCATTATTTTACTAATCAAGGAGTTTGTTGTCTAAACTCGGCATCCATGGAAGGAGACAGAACAAGCAGGATACCTCTATGACACAGAGTCAAGATGAAATTGTGCATAACAAGCACACAGACACGACCGAACAATAATGTAATGACCAAGAGAATCCATGGAGACTAAGTGTCTCTCCATGGCTCCAAGGTATTCGAACCGAAAGATCTAATACTAAGTTGTCACGCCCCGGATTTTCAAACCAATTTTTTTAAAACAATTTAAATACATTGCAGGGGAGATCACTACTTATCGTTCAGATCCATTCAGTTGAATTCTCATTACATACATGATACAACATGAAATGAAAAGTGGAAGTGAAGTACAATGCCGAAGCCGGCTACAACTGAAGAACTGAAAAGTCAAGTACAAGTACAACTGAACTGAAACTGAAACTACAGTACAAGAGTAAAGGTACAACCCACAACGAAAGTACTGAACAAAGCTAAGCTGAGGCTGAGGTGAAGAGTGCAAGCTGCAACTGGAACTGTCCTGCCTAACTCAAGAAAATCCATCAGCTGACTCCAACTCCAAGGCCAGCTAGTCCTGTAACACAGACTAGAAAAAGGAAAAGAAAGAGGGTCTGAGCAAACCACGGCTCAGTGAGAAAACCCCTAACTACTACCAAGCATGCACATGCAGTGCGTGCCTACATGTCCACAAACAAAGTACAAGAACAGTAAATAAACTAAAGTGCACGTAGTGTAAACCTAACTCAAGGTAACAGTGACATAGGCGTATTGCAACAAGTGTGTCTAACCAACCCCACAACCTCAAGAGAGTACAAGGGGTACAACATCCCAAGTCCAACCGAAACAACGTCTAATCTCAACTTACCTACCTTACTGCTAAGGTACAACAACTCGAAGGATCTACTAAGGATCCCCAAACCAACACCGTGCTGAGATACCGAATCATAACTCACGCTGTGAACCACGCTGACTATCGTTATCGTTAAGTGTCGGCTTCATATGCCATATTGGGATATTTGAGATATTTCTTTCCTTTACATTCTTTCCGTTTATTTACTTCCCAATAGGGATGAATCCAAGAATCCCTTCATAAGTCCATTCTTGATTCATCCATCCATCCTCGTCATGTATTACCAATTGTTCCATATCTTCGCATTAGGCATAAATCTAAGAATCCCATCATATGTCCATTCTTGATTTATCCGTTCATTTTCGTTACCAGTTACCGATCGTTCATAATTTCATATTAGGCATAAATTCAAGAATCCCATCATAAGTCCATTCTTGATTTACCCCTTTCATTTCTTTTTTTTTTTTTTACTTGCGAATCGCTTTATATTTGATTGGGTCTGGCATAGTGGTAGTCGGCACACTATCCTTTCCGTCCGTCGTTCCCCAACTCATTGGGAGGGCCAAGGTACCCCCATTGTGCACAATGTCGTGGATGGAGCGACCACACAGGGAATCCCGTCATAAGTCCATTCCCGCATAAATATCCCGGCATTCCCCAAATCGTTGAGAGGGCCCATACCATTTGATTCCACGTTGATAAGTGTTTCCATCGCATTAGGAACAAATTCAAGAATCCCGTCATAAGTCCATTCTTGATTTGTTCTATCATTTCCTTTTTATCGTTTTTACCATGCCTAACCAAGGCCATCAACTGTGTCATCTTATTTAGACCACGCCATCACGTTCACTTACTAAATCGCGTCTTTCTTTATGTGGTAGATTCAAGATTTGTTGCGAGTAGCCCTCGTGGAACACATTCTCGTATTTGATGTTCATTTATCACATTTAACCACTTACGTAAATTTCTTCAATGACTAACTCCACCTTGGTGAACCCAAGGGAGACAACCGAGTCCAACAATGTCATTCGTTGTACATGCATCCAAGATATCCAACTTTATGTCCACATTCATCGAGGGCATTTTACCGACTCGTTGGTGTTCATCTATACCTCAAGTACTTTACGATAATTTACGCGGACTCAACGCAACCTACAATATAACCAAATGAGTCCTACAATGGTCCAACGATGTCAACTCTTCCAAGGCACGACCCAAATTTCACAAGGGCAACTTATCGAATACTTGGAGGCCTCTAATTCCAATGGCCCTAATTAACCTACATGTCACCCAAAAATACAAGTCGTTTCCCTCACGATAATTTTATCGAACATGTGGTGTGCGTAATATACTAAGGGCTTCTATCGATCCAAGAACATCTCATGCCAACACTAAAACTATCAATGGCATAGTCAAACCTCCTAGACTAACTCTAGGTAAAAATATGCAAAGTGTATCCAAAATCATTGCAATTAAATCCTACTTACACACACACATATACTTGATAATAATTAAGAATTTACCCACCGGAGCATCGCCGGAGAAGTCGCCGGGAAAGGTACTCCGCATCGTCGCGATCCAAACCCACCATTGCGTAGATCTCTTCAAGATCTCCAAGGTTTGTGAATGGCATTTCTTTAATCGATGAACCTTGAATACCCTAGGCGCGGGAATTTCCTCCGATGGACGATCCGGAACCGTAGCCGCGTAGAGGGAGGAGAGGGGAGCAACCTTTGTGAAGTGGGTTTCTCCACAAACCCCATGGATTCTTCCAAAATCAAGAGAGAAGGGAGATGTTTGAGAGAAATGTAGAGAGAGGGAGTGTGTGGCAGTAGAGATAGGGAGAGAGGTGAAAAAAAAGGTATTTTTCGGACAAAAAAACATATATGTACGGTCCCCTAAAAAGTCAGTTTTGCCCTTCAAAAACTGCTGCGAAACAGGCCTGTTATCGATAACCAGGTACTTGGTTATCGATAACCAGCCTCTCTAGCTCTACCACAGAACAGGGACTGGGTGGGTTATCGATAACAGGAAGGACCGGTTATCTATAACCACACATACAACAGCTGGTTATCGATAACATGAAGGGTCTGTTATCGATAACCACACGCGCGGGGATTTCTATGGGGCTCCATAGGCCTCTGGTTATCGATAACATGAAGGGTCTGTTATCGATAACCAACTTCTCGGGTATTTGTATGGGCTGGTCGGGTTATCGATAATCCGAAATCCATGGTTATCGATAACCAATTTCGCTGAACCAAAGGAAAACTTGATGCGAGGTAAATCGGGCATAACTTTTCCATACGAACTCCGATTGAGACGATTCAAGTTGTGTTGGATTCCTAATGAAATTCTCTACGACTTTTATGAATACTAAAGTTTAATTTCAGAAACGATGTAGCGACCCGTATTTCATAAAGTAATTTCTGGAATATAAATTCATATTCTAGATTAGATTTGAAATCCTAATTTAATTTGTCTTAAAATCTTAGTGTGATTTTATGGTTATTGACCCTAGATTGTGGTAGAGGATTCTATTACGAATCCAACGCAACTTGAATCGCGCTAATCGGAATCCGGGTGAGAAAGTTACGCACGTTTTAAGTTTTCTCCGTTTGCCCATAGAAAATCCCGAAAGGTTGGTTATCGATAACGAGATTGTGGTTATCGATAATGGGATTCCCCAAGCCCCATAGAAAGTCCAGAGGGTGTGGTTATCGATAACGGGTTTGTGGTTATCGATAACGGGTTGTTTATTAATTCCTTAGTAAGGACCAGAGAGTGTGGTCACCGATAACGGGTTTAGTGGTTATCGATAACGGGTTGTTTATTGGTTCCTTGGTAAGGACCAGAGGATCTGGTTATCGATAACGGGTTCTCTGAAGGCTTATGGTTATCGATAACGGGCCAGTCGGACAGCCTTTCATTAAGGGTTTTTTGGTCTTTTGCCAGGGGGTTTATATACCCACTTTGGCACGATTTTGGGCCATCTTCTCCCATTTTTGACCTAGTCTCTCTCTCTCTACCTCCCTACACTGTCTCACTCTAAACCCTCTCCCTTCTCTCTATCATTTGGAGCTTCTCCAAGCCTCCAATGGAGTTTTAGCAAGGAGGAAGGTTGCTCCCCGCGGCAAGAGCTTTCTGGTGACCTAGGTATCGTCGTCACCTTCTCAAATTTCCGGGTAAGTCATTTTTGGAATTGGTTTTCTTGGGTTGATTCTTTGGAGACATGGATTCTCCCTAACATTTGCTTATCATTGAGGTATATATCTCATGCCGGTGTCAAGACCCCTCACCTAGGGTTTCCGCCATTGTAGGAGCTTAAGGTAAATACGCTCCTATCTTGTGTTCGCGTAGTTGTGCTAGATCACTAAATTGATTTATAAGATTAAATTCAAAGGTTTTCCTTAAAAATCCATGTTTTGAGAAATATGCACACCATGTGTTTGATAAAATGAAATTGATCCCATCCTTGCATTAGAATTGGTGATTCTTGGTGATTGTAAGGATATATGGTAGTTGAGTTCATGCCTAGGACTTGTAATTAAAATTGTGAGAGTTAGACAAAAATTGAGGGTTTTGTCCTAGGTGGTGAATTTAAGGGAATTGAGTGACAATTGTGTAACCGCTAGGTGTTTGATGAAATGTCCGAGAGACTTGCGAGTATAAGTCTTTGTTTCGTTGAATTGTCAAGTCGTGGTTAGGCCCTTGTGTGTGGTCTAGGAGTAATTTGGATGTCTTGGTTTAGGCCCTTGAAGGGTGGCCTCGATGGATTGGCCCTTGTGTGTGGCCTTGGTTCGTGATTGAGAATCTGGGATAATGAACTAGGTGTCCTTGGTGACTAGGACCCTTGGATGCATTTAAGCATATTAGGCATTTAGTGAAATGCCTTGGCATGGAGATTTGGTTGTGCGTGTGAACTCATCACACTAGACTAGGGAACTTGTCCCTAGGCTATCGGCACTCGTGATGGGATGACTTAGGTGAATTCATCACCATCGGTTTGGGAATTCGTCCCTTGTTGGCAAACTAGTTGCCTTAGTGGAAAACTCGTCTCCTTCGATTGGTATTCTAAAATCTACTCAATTCACTTAGTAAATAACCAACCATAAACAACCTAAAGGTGTGAAGGTAGTGTGGATGGCCAAATGATGTGGCCATTGTTTGTTATTAGATAGTGCATCTCTCGTGGCACTTTGTGAGTTGGTATATCCATCGTGACACCTCGTATTCGGTGCATCCCTCGTGGCACTTCGTGTGTAGTGCATCCCTCGTGGCACTTCGTGTGTGATGGTGTATTCCTCGTGACACCTCGTTCCATAGTGCATCCCTCGTGGCACTTCGACGTGAGTGAGTCCATCCTTGTTCTCGCCAAGGAGACTCTAAATCGATCACGGGCTTAATGGTTTTTAAAATTGGTTTTCAACATGATGGTCCATGTTTGGGGTAGGCCGATCCTTACTCGTGGGACGGTTCGAGACTCATGCGACCCTTTTTAAAAGTAGTCCACGTTTAAGGTAAGCCGGTCCTTATTTAGTGAGGCGGTTGAGACTCGTACGACTTGGTTTCAAGTAATGTTAAGCCGGGAGTCGAACATACTATTTAAACAAGATAATCAATTCACCAATGTGTACCTATATATGTAGATATATAGAGGATAGTCGGATACTGTTAGGTGAATTGTGATATTTTGCTAAGTCGTGGAATTAGCCCGTCGAGGATATTTGGTTAAGTCGTGGAATTAGCCCGTTACAGATATTTGGCTAAGTCGTGGAATTAGCCATGGTAAAGTTATAGTCCTTCGTGGATAGTAAATGGCTCGGACATCTTTGTAGATGGAAATCCTTGGTAAGAGGAGGGGATTATGACTTATGTGGTGGTTGGCTTGAGTGAAGCCCAATGACTTGGTTGTCTCTTAGTACGCTTGTAGTGATGGAAGGTCTTGGTTGAACTTGTACTTGGGACTCTGTTAGTGACTTGATAGTGGGGTTGAGATTGTGAGGTTATTGTCATGCTTGGGATTGCATCATAGGAACTCACTCACTTGCACATGTCACCATAGTTACATTTGCACTTGATAGGTGCATATTTGCTGGGTCTTTATGACTCAACCCTTTTTCTACAGTTCTTTGCAGGGTTGCAGGGTTGGATAGCTAGTAGTGAGGAGTTGGCTTTGGCTTGCTCCAGGTCCTTTCAGTGTGAGGAGCATTTCATTTCTTTTCAGTTATGCACTATAGCTTTTCCCCCTTCTTTTCCCCCTTTGTAGCCTATGGGTATCCCCTTTTCTTTAAAAGAATTGTAAATGGTTTTATTGGAAGCATGTCATGAAGGATTGTCAATATTTTATTTTCGCATGTTTTATAATTCACAGCCCCCTTGTTGTGGTTTGGGAAAATTGTAAATTATTGTTATTCTTTTATTCAATTTAAAAAAAATGGTTTGAAAATTTGGGGCGTGACAACTTGGTATCAGAGCTTTCGGTTCGAAAACCTTGGAACTTTGGGAAGATTTTTATCTTAATGGGTTTTTCACGTGTTTTCCGTGGAGTCTTTTGCGTATGTTTGCATGCATTGAGTGTTTCATAGCATTAGTATGCCCTTGTTTGAGGCATAGGAAGTTGGCATTAGTATGCCCTTGTTTGAGGCATAGGAGTTAGTATTGGTACTCGGATGAGTTTGGTTTCCGCGAATGAATTGGAGGTTCTACCTATGGTTGTGTGTAGGTGTTAAGTAAGGTGGTTGATTCTCCTAGCTTATGGTGTAAGTTGATTTCTAGTTCTTGTTTTATCAATTTTGGGCTTAGCACCTTTGTGATCCGTGTATTAATTGCATTGTTTGATGTTTGCTAGGATATATTACCGCTAGCGTCTCGATTGTCAGCATGGTTAATCGTCAAAGAGGCCGTTGGGTTCGTCAGGTGCGTCGGGATGTCCCGATTGGAGATGTCCGTGAAGAGGAGAATGTTGCAGTGGGCCGAGAGGAAGCAGTTGACCCTAGATTGTTCGTGAGACAGCTTGCCGAGGCCATGGTTAAGGCCACTAGAGCAGCTCAAGCCCCTAGAGCTGGGGATGTCAGTCGTGTAATGGAAGCTTTGCATGAGTTCCGTGCTATGAACCCTCCTAGTTTCAATGGAGAGAGTGAGCCTATTGAAGCCAATCATTGGCTTTCCGGAATTTGTAGGGTATTGGACACCCTTCAAATTCATGAAGATGGATTGCGAGTGTCCTTTGCATCGTATCAGCTAGTGGGTGAAGCTGGAGAGTGGTGGAATTCCATTGTTGAAGTCAAGAGAGATGTGCGAAGGTTGGCTAGAGTTGCAAATCCAGGTTTGGCAGATGCATATGTTGATGCTACACCGTGGGAAAAGTTTGTTTCGCTCTTCGAAGATCAGTACTTTCCTGAAGCTTTTCGTGAGCAGTTGAGGATGCAGTTCGAGTTGTTGCAGCAGGGTGACATGACAGTCTCCCAATACGCGATCAAATTCCAGTCCTTGTCTCGTTTTGCTCTAGAGTTGGTCAGTTCTGAAGATCGCAAGTGTAAGAGGTTCGAGCGGGGTCTTCACCTCTCTATCCGGAGGCTTATTGTTGGGCAATGTATCCGTTCTTTTGCCGCCATGTTAGATCGTGCCAGGGTTGTTGAGCCTATTTTCCAGGAAGAGGAAAAAGAAGTCAGAGTGTGGGAGCCTCGTCGGCAGTTTTCTGTTTCGCATTCCACGTCTTCGTCAGGCAGTCTTGGAAGGAAGCGGCTTAGAGATCATTCACTTTTCGAAATCAGCAGGGTTCTCAGTCCCTTGTCAGTGTTGGTGTTGCAGGAGAGCAACCCAGGAACCACCTTGTCTGTCATCATTGCCATCAAGAAGGACACTATCGTTCTCGGTGTCCCCAGGTTATATGTTTTGAGTGCGGCCAGTCAGAACATGTGGGAAGAATTTGCCCACAGAGGAGCAACAGGAGGGAAGAGATGTCAGTTGGGCGTCACTCGTTAGGTGGACCAAGAGTTGAGCAGTTCCAGCCAGGAAGCTACGGTCAGCAGCTTCAACATCAGTCGTTCGCCCCTAGTCCTCAGTTTGAGAGAGGAACCAGTTCAAGAGGTGCAAGTCGATCTTCGATTCAGAGGGGCAAGCAGCCGGTAGACCAGATGACTCGTGGTAGGGTGTACGCTATAGCTCCATCAAATCCGCAGCCGCCAACTTCTCGGTCTTATTAGACTTGTTTGTTTTTACTTGCCAAATTTGTGTTGTGTGTTGTTGGGAGTACCAACTCGTTGTCTCGCGCTTGTCACATTGTGAACTCGGTTTGGAGTTATGCATTTTCATCCTAGATGTTGGTCTTTTTGACACCTTTGTAGTGACTCTTTGCTAATTGAGACTTTTATTATTCGATGGACTATCTCTTATTGCTAGTTTCTCATTCTTGTGCTCTACGCGTTCGATGCCCAAATGATTCAAGTCATGATAAAAATTTTCTTGGCTCCATTTGGATTATGGATAAGTACATTGGTTATCTTGTGCCACCTTGTTTTCTTTGTGATGGCCAAATCTTGATGTTGTTTTTGCCACTTGATTGGTTGACATGTCCCTTGAGATTATTCTTGTTACCTTGTGAACTCACATCCTTTGCGCCCTAAGCGATGGGTAGATTGTTAGAGAAATTGGGAACGAGTAATTGAGTCGGTTACTCATACACCTTCAGTGTGGAGTTGACCGTGTGTGTATTTCTTTGATTGTGTGGTATATGGATGACCCTATGACTTAGGTTGAGAACCGTGTCCGGCCGGCACATCTCAAACTTGAATGATAGTGGTCACTTGATTGTCGCATTGGGTGTGTGTGTGGGGATGTGTGCGTACCCGTGGGTAGAGTAATGTTCATAAAGCGTGTGCTTGCGAGTTTTTAGAATGATAGTGGAGTGTTGACGAGGATAAATCCGATTCTCTCTTGTGTGGACATGTTAGTAAGACGATTGTTGGTCTCTCGTTCTTAAGGAGATAAATCCCTTGTGGGATCCTCCGGTCCTTGTGTCTTTGGCAAAATTAATTCTTTGGTCAGCGTGTCTCTTTGGTATCGCCGTGTCCCTTTCGTGTCGGCGTGTCCACACCGTACCGGGAATTGTCCCTTGTATTCTTTGTGTGGCACGCGAGTTCTTCGTATGTTTGGCATTCCTTGGTCATGATTCTCGTTCCTCTTACCTTAGTAAATTTCTGGGACGAAATTGTTTTAAGGTGGTTGAGATGTAGCGACCCGTATTTCATAAAGTAATTTCCGGAATATAAATTCATATTCTAGATTAGATTTGAAATCCTAATTTAATTTGTCTTAAAATCTTAGT
>NMUG010011457.1:0-10626 GCA_002855965.1 Monotropa hypopitys
CCTATTAGCCTTTTCTCTCCGATCATCTACCTTCCCTATCTCCTTTTCCATTATTTTTGACTTTGCTATCAGATTCCTGAAACTCTGTTCCTCTAGTATTGCAACTCGAAACTGGATCTGTCATGACCCAACTCAGTTAATTATCAAGATAATTACTGGATTAGCGACGTGGCATATCTATACCCGGATACAAAACACCAATCACACACTAATCTGAAATAAAAGACAGCTCAAAATCTCTGATATAAATCTAATACAACTCTAATACAACACTGGAATTACAAACCCAACTCAACATAAACCTGGGCCACATGCTCTGATACAACTCCACCTCAAACTACTACAACTCAACTGATACAACTCGACCTGCCACAACTCTGATATAGACTCAAAGAGAGATAAACATTCACTCAAAATAAATCAAAAGATAAGATAAAAAGACTCACTGACACTATAACACACTCTAACAACTCTGCAGCTAGACTGGACTGTGAACTCTAGCTCTAAATACCTAAAAAGAAAGGCACAAGTGTGCATCAGCGACGACAGCTGGTGAAAACTATAGAAAAGCATAATAAAGAGGAGTAAATATAGCTAAGGATCACTATTTTACAACAAATGACTTTTTCTTTAAAAACTCATCTCAATAAAGAAATTCTTTTTCTTTAAAACCAAATACTTTTATAACATGACTCAATTCTCTTCCAAAATCCTTTTTTCTCAAAACCAATTCCTTCCTTTTACACACACCAAAACCCCATTTCCCATTTTAAACACCATTTCTCAATAACCACAATAATCTTGTAACTCGTCTCAATGATCTAATATGATCAAATCCATCTCAAATCACATCCCATCACAGAAACCATAATAGCCAAGGATCGTTCCCCCTGATCAACGTTGAGACATAGATCTATTCACTTGTGAATATCCGGATTGGTATATCGTAATTGAAATTACATGCAATGAACTCAACACAATAAGTCTAGACATAGGTGAATAGACTTTTTAAACTTCTTTTAATTCTTTTTCAATTTTTGCAATTAATGGACAAAGTGGAGGGATATCACCAATCACAGTTTAATCATAAATACAGATTTATTCTATATATCAACAATATGAACAAACTTGTGAAACTATGACTCGCAAATCTAAACTATGATGTTTAGTTCACAAAACATAAAACTGATCAACAGTGATCTACAAAGTTTGACTACGATAATTGTTGAAATGATATTGATTAAATAAATAATCTATAGCGATATAGCAAAGCGATAAAAGTGATCGAAACAAATATTCCATTGTCTTGAAAAATCCAAAATCCATTAACAAGAACAGTAGGCAAAGCTTAAGAACAAGGATAAACAATTGAGTATAATCTCACAAATCAGAGGTTAGAACTCCCTGATTATATCTCCCTATGTGTATACACTGTGTATATGTTGTTCTACAATTTGTGCGATGGATGTGTACTCTGTATCACTTCACATAGAATTTGTATTGCAGTATATTCTTCTCATGAACCCTAGTACACAAACTCTTACTGTTGTAGCAATACAAAGCAACTCACAATTGCACAAACCCCTTGTGTAAGCCCTCAATCTGTATTGCACTACGACTGTAGCACAACAGCTCAATCTGCAATTTTCCATAGTAAATCCTCGTGTAAGCTTTGTTCTGCAATATTCTCCCTCTCTCACCTTCACTCTTTCTCTTCCTCACACACCACTGTCGTGTTCCTCTCTCTCGAACCCTTGTCTACTCAGCTCTGAATATCGCATGTATACCCTTTTCTCCCTCAACTCTCACTTCTGTGATGATTCTTCAAATTTTGCAATGATGTGTATATTTTCCCTCTCCACATTTTTTGCTCCTTCATCATTCGCTGCTATATAGATACATATATGTATATGCATGATTGATTCTGGGAATATATTGATTTTGGAAACTTTATCGCCGATGGAAAATCATTTCGCAAAATCATTTGGCTACTGAGAATTGATCTAGGAAGTTTTCAATTGAAAACGTTTGTCCTATAAGGAAACTGAAACATCAGAGAATGAATCGATTTTGGGTTTAGGAAACAAGCCCTCTGCAATTGTTCCTTTGTTGTGATGAATCGAATTTTTTGGAAGTTGCCGATTTGATTCCTCAATCGCATAAACCCTCTTCAATTTTGTGTTTGATTTGAATTGGAAACCTCTGTATCGATCTGCGATTTGTATTTTAGAAACAAATTATTTTAGAAACAATCCCTTTGTATTGATTTGCATATATGCGATGAATGGAAAGATCAATTTTGGAAATTCTTCGCGCAAATCACAGGTCTATATATTTCGCTCGAGCATGGCTGGATCCGCTCAAGCGATTGGATCTTCTCGAGCGAGATGTTGAGCGAACCCAGTTGTGTCACAGCTTTGCCTTTTGTTCTTTCACCACATGGTTCTTGGGCAGTAGGTTTGGGCATGAGACTTGGGCTGCTGGAGCTTGAGAAACATGGACTACTAGATTCCTTATCCATTTGGATATTGAGCCATTGAAATGTTTATGGGCTATTATAATTGTTTTTGGCCTGCAATTTATAAAACAAAACAATTACTTAAATTAAATAAATTGATTTGTTGAGCATGATTTCTTGAATTGAATAAATAAAATTCAATTCCGACAAATTTAAATGTATGTCCCGGAAAATAGTCAACACTAAAAATACTAACAATCTCCCTCTTTGGCTTTTCCGGAACAAAAATAATAAAGCAAATGAAGGACAGGATATATATGAAAAGCATGATGGAATAAGACATTTTAATTTTGCTTTACACCAATGATTCCACAAGTTATTTAAATCAATGTAACCTTATTTGTTTTCTATTATTCTAATTTCTCTCATTTTTTTACGGAGAAAAACAAAGGGACTAAAGATATGGTGAAAGCGTAAATCTAGAAAGTAACCCTAGACATGAGTGAGTATCAATAATAAAATTCCCTTTCTTTACAAAATAAACTAAAAGCAAATGAATGACTCCCCCTCAATTAATGCATCGAGGCAATATAATGGGATAGAATCATTCATGCAAGCACAAAGGTGAAGATAACATGAGGGTAATCAATCACTACAGTCATATATGAAAGATAAATTTTGTGAATTGCAATCTCGATACTTAAAAATAAGCAGGTTACCGATAACCAGCTCTACCAGGTTATCGGTAACCGAAGCCCTTGCACCAACATGAATTTAAACAGGTTACCGATAACCAGCTTGTAGGTTACCGATAACCGGGGCCTCTGATCCAACTCCTTGATTGCATTTTTAATGATTTCTCTCATGTTTTATAAAACTCATATATGATCCTAAAATATTCCTAAAATAATTATTCACTTGAATTGCTAAATTTGGTTTCGAATTACCTTTGATTCCGGCATGAATTCAAACTTAATTTTGTGAAAGTGGGTCTACACTTTTAATCTTCCTCCTCTTCTCTTATTTAATTTCCTCGACTGGGTTTCTCTTCTCTCCCTTGACTGAGCTCTCTCTTTCACCCTCTTACGATATATCTATATCTTCTTTGAAGCAAATCTCTCCCTCTCTCTTGGCACAACTCTCTCTCACCAACTGGGTTTTTGGTTCTCACCTCTCTCACAATTCTCTTACTCTTAGCCATATATTCCTCAAGATGGAGATCATTCTATACTACATATAACTCACCTATTTCTCTCTTTCCTTGCCACATACATATCTAAGATGTAGTAATATGCCTCTTCCATATTACAATTCTTGCATGATTTGCAACTATTGCACTAACACCCCTCAATTACTATTCTCTTTACTCAATAGACCCATGGCTTGTTGGGTTATTATTTAGGCTTTATATTCTCATTAAGATTTTAATCTATCCCAACTTGAATATATTCTATTAATCTCTTTTTATTCTCTTAATAATTGTTTTTATCAATTATAATAGTGTACAACTAAGATGTAGGTCTCACATTAGTACCCTCTGGAGCTGACAAGATAGGTGCTGACACTAAACGCTCTTTCAAAACCCAAAAACTATTTTTACATTCATCAAACCACACAAAATTTACATTCTTTATAATCAACTTAGTCATTGGAAAAGCAATGGACGAAAACCCCTGAATGAACTGACAATAATACCCTGTTGAACTCAAAAAACTCCAAATGTATAACATAGTAGTTGTAACACCCACTCTATTTAATTTTTATTAAATGATGTGTTAAAGGTGCTTGTGTATTTAGTTAATAAAATGGATGCATGGTTATATACGTTAGCATGCATACGATGAAGGAAAGATGTAAAAGTGTATATATCATAATTGATTGTAAATCAGGGAGTACGATTGATTGTGCTTCATGATTCCACTTTATTTGGAAGTCATGTATTCTCATGGTTGTTTAAGGTCGATAGTATTGATTGAGGGAATTGAACCCTTAGAGTATGATAGGAAGATAGAACCCTTGAAGTTATGTTTGGTGTTTATAGTATTAAATACTTGAGGAATTGTTCGAGAGTCTTAGGAGAGGTTCGGGAAGGTCGTGGCTTGATGTGATGATGACATTTAATGATTTAAAGTGATGATGTAAATGTTTGGGGTTTGAATGACGTATGAAGCCTAACTCATTTAGAAGTTGATTAAAAAGTGTTTAAGTGTTTGAGGTTAAGTGTAGAATTCCTTATAAGCAATTTAAAGGTGTTTTGGGTAGAGTTCCTAATGCCCTTTAGTGTCTAAATTGATGGGGAACTGTTTGAGGTTGTGTTTATTGTGAAAGGATGTGAAGGAGATTAGATCCGGGCATTTTCTGGGGTGCTGGTCCAGACCAAGGTGAGTGGTCGTCCAGACGAGGTTGACAAAAGCATGTTTTTGGCTCAGTAGTGATGCTCGTCCAGACCAACGTAAGTGGTCGTCTGGAGGAGGGTAGAAGAGGAATATTGTTCGAGTATGTAGTAGGTTCATTCGAACAAAGGTTTTTGGTCGTCCACATGAGGCGTTCGCTCGGAAGAATATTTTTCTCGTCTGGACGAAGATTTCAGCCTGTGTGCAAAAAATTAAGGGCAAAACGATATTTTGGTCCTAAATTGATTTGGAAACCCCATATGCGTGTATTAGGGTTAGAGGAGTGACTAATAGCCTCCGTTGTTCATACCTTTTAAGAGAGAGAGTGAGGGGGAAGAAGAGAGGGAGATTTCTCAAGATCTTGGCGATTTGGAAGCCCGGGAGCGATCCGAAGGCGAATTTGGAATCCTTGAAGAGAGAGGTGCATCATACGAGGTAAATATTTATTAAATTCGT
The DNA here is from genome assembly GCA_002855965.1 of Monotropa hypopitys. NCBI lineage: Eukaryota > Viridiplantae > Streptophyta > Magnoliopsida > Ericales > Ericaceae > Monotropa > Monotropa hypopitys. Next base: position 5,308 of record NMUG010011457.1, read on the forward strand.
ATTTATTTCGTGGGGATTTTTGTAAATTTTGTTTTGAATCATCCTAGTATGGTTGATGGTTGTTAAACCTTGGTATGGTCGGTAGTTTGGTACCATATTCGCATATGGGTCGTTATAATGTTAGTATTTTGGGGAATAATACTATGAAGATTTGTATGGTGGTTTAAACGTCTCATATAGGTCGCATGAAGATGGATTGGGGTGTGAGATGTGCATGTCATTAGTGTTTATAAGTATTCAAATGGATTGTCATGGAAATCGATTTAATAAAACATGTGGGTGTGTGAGTTCATCGATTTATCATGTAGTCGTCATAGTGGGATGTGGGTGATTATGTCATTGTAGGTTCAATCATGTTAAGGCCATGAGAATTGTTATTCAAACCTTAATTGCATGTGTTGGTTATTGTACCGTTACTGAATAATCTAGTTGGTACAGGTAAGAGGATTTGTGTCTTCCAACACTCCGAGGAGCTAGCATCGGTTCCATCCTTATGGTAATTCCGGTGAGTGTGGTAGATATGGATTTGTATTATACTATATATGAATGTGTATATGTGTGTCTCTCTTAAAAGACTTACCCTTGTTGGAAATGATGCATATGCGAATCATGAATAAAAGTGTATAAAAAATCAAGGGGGGTGTGCGTAGTAATATGCATTAAGGGTGTTAACTTATAATTATGTAATTTAAGGTGAACATGTATATGAGTCAAGGTGTGTACATATAGCAATATCCATGAACGGTGATGATCGATAATTATGGGATTTATGATGGGAAATATATAACATAAGGTGTGTGTGGGTGTGTATATATGTGTGTGTTGATTTACCACTAGAGATGATATTTCGATGATTGGGAACTGTATTTGAAAACGGGTGAATTTAGAAGGTGTTGGTATTGAAACCAAGACATAATGATATGAAAGGTGTGTGGTATGTAGTGTTTCATCTTCAGTATGTAATTTTCCATAATCAATTGTATAAAGTGGCCTTCAAACATAAATATCTAAAGGTGGCCTTACAACATATATAAAGATGGTCTTCAGACATATGTCAAGGTGGCTAGTTTGGGCTTATTTATATATAAAGGTGGCCAGTTTGTGCTTAAATTGGCAAACTGCCAAGAGGTACGGGGTACGCTCTATTATAAAGGTGGCCTTCTGGCACATATATATATATATATATATATATATATAAAGGTAGCCTTATGTCAAAAACATATAAAGGTGGCCTTATGGCATATGTATGTGTGTTTAAGGTGTGCATAAATCAGAAATACAATGTAAAACCATAAGTGGTGTCATGTAAAGCCTTATGTGTATACGTTGCATGTGGGCATGTTGAGTATGGTGAAAGTATGTGTAGGACTGGAAGACAGTTCAGGTTGCATAAATGTGTGTTAAGTGTTAAAGGTGTATATGGCATCATGTAGGAACATATGTGAGTGAGTTTACATAGTTGGATGTAGGTGTAAACATTAAAGAAGTAAAGTGGTGTATGTACTTAAGTGTAACGGGTGGTGTCTTTCAAGTTATGCACATCATTGTTTAAGCATAAAGGTATAATCAAATTATATGGTGTGAGTTATGCATAGTGTGTGTGGGAATAAGAAAAGACGTCAAATATGTTTAAAAGATGGCATTGGAAAATGGTGCATATTGGTAAACTGTAAGGCATTCTCAATTTGTATGTATTCTATAATTATCTTGTTTACTTCAGATATTTCTCTATTTTTGTAGAATTTGTTAGTCATATGTATGATCGTTCATATTTAACAAATTCTGAGATTTGCTTGCCTTGTTGTTTTTCTTTTTACTGCTTGGAAATCCAGGTTGATAAGGCTTGAATTGGGTCCACTACAATGCTTCATGTTATCGACTATGCTTGGTTGGAGTTAACAATCGAGTTGATACGTGTTTTGGCGACTAGTTCTATGTTAGTCTTATTTGAGTTGTAGTTGTTCCTTGTAACTAGATGTATGTCTTGTCGGGAGTTCCTCGTTTGTGGAGACCTGGTTATTATATTTAGTCTTACGTTGTGGTTGTTATAATAAGTATGAGATAAGTTATTTATACTTTTAGGAGAAGAGAATTTGGGACATCCTTTCTTTCATGGTTTTAAAGCTTGTGGTCTATTGTCATTGAGGATTTTTGGTGTTAGTCTCGTGAACCATTCGATAATTTTCTTAATATAAAGGTATTATTGGAATAGGATATTACAGTAGTCGATCATTCCCAATTCACCACTGATTCAATCTTCTTAGGATCCACCTGAATGCCATCACTAGATATAATATGGCCTAAGAACACCACACTACTCAACCAGAATTCACATTTACATAGTTTTTCATACAATCGTTCTCCCTCAAAATCAGAAGTACTAGCCTCAAATGCTTTTAATGTTCCCCTTCACTCCAAGAATACACTAGGATGTCATTTATGAATACCACCCCAAAAGAATCCAAGTAAGGTTGCAATACATGATTCCTCAAATCTATAAATACTGCTGGAGCATTGGTAATCCCAAATGGCATAACCAAAAACTCAAAATATCCATACCTTGTATAAAATGTCGTCTTCGACACATCACTGTCGTTAATCTTCAACTGATAGTACCCTGACCTCAAATCAATCTTTGAAAATACAGTTGTCTTTTGTAATTGATCAAACAATTCATTTTTCCTATGCAAGGGATACTTATTTATAATAGTGTCTTTATTTAGCTGATGATAATCTATGTACATTCTTATAGAACCATCCTTCTTCTTAATAAATAAAACAGGTGCACCCTATAGAGATATACTAGGTTGAATAAACCCTTTGTCTAAATACTCTTTCAACTAAACCTTCAATTTATATAATTCCATTGGAGCCATCCTATATGGTCCAATCAAAATAGGACTCGACCCCGGTAGCAACTTGATAGTAAACTCTATCTATCTGTCTTGTACCACCACAGGTAATTCTTCTAGAAACACATCCTCAAAATATCGAACTATAAGAATATCTCCAATACTCAACTCAGACTTTTGTAAATCTGTAACATATGTCAAATACCCTTGACACCCTTTGCTCAACAATGTTCTAGCCCTCACACTAGAGACAAGACATAATTTACGCTTGTCCTTCTTACCATAAATATTTATTTCTTCCTCACCAGGAATCTTAAACACCACTTTCTTGCTAAGACAATCAATAACAGCATGATGCGATGCTGAGAAATTTATCCCCAAAATGACATCAAAATCAAACATAGTCAAAGGCACCAAATCTACTAAAAGTGACTTCCCTCTAACTATTAAGAAAGTACATGTCACCTCATCTGGAGCTGCATGTGCCCCCTAACGGGTGACTGAAAAATCCCTGCCAGGAATGGTATTGCCACCTGCACCCACAACTACACCCCATGTGCACTGCCCACTGTGGTCTTTATGCATTTTTGTAGTAGTGAGGTAGAATAAGATATTGAAACTTCTAAAAATGTTATAAAGTCGTCACCCTCCTCTAAGAGTATGAGAAGAAAGTGTTCAAAATACAAAGGTAGAATTCATCTGCTAGTATTTAAACTAACCATTCTGTCAATTTTACACGTGAGTAGGTTATAGTAGATTATGGTTAGGCCTCGTGTCGGGCCGGGCTGGCCCAACCTGTGAACATCCAGCCCAAGCCCGTCCACACGATTTACCCGTCGGCCTTTTTCATTGAGTTGGCCGGGTCAAGTCGACCGTAAGTAAAAAAATAAAGCTCAGGTCTGACCCACAGACTTAGTATCAGTGGGCTTATGGACGGGCTCACAAACAGGTTCATAAATGGGAACTTGGTATTGAACCAAATATATCAATCATAAAAATTAAACACATTTTTAAGAAAAATGCATCAACCATAAAAAATAAAGAAATTTTTTACTAATTGTCAATCTACTTGACTGAAATTACTCGACCACCTACACTAAATATAGATATCAGGCTTTCAGACCAGGCTTTTGAGGTGGGATTTCGGTCTTTTGTTACATATGGGCTTTTGAGCCGGACCTCGGCTTCCAAGTAAAACTCAGACTCATCCATATTTTATTCAGGCTAGCTCAGGCCCACCTACTAAACGAGCTCAGGTCGAGCTTTGTCACATCAGGTCGAGAGGCCCATCGCGGGCTTTGGGCCCATTGGCTAAATAGTGAGGCCTAATTGTGGTAGTAACATATACTTGATTTGGTATTTCAACTGGAGGTTTCTTGGTGACGGGGGCAGAGCCAATTAAGGATCAGAGAGGGCACTTGCTCCCCTCAAATTTCAATAGCTATACTATTACCTCTAATAATAATGTTATTTTTCAATTATAACTCTAAACATTACACTAGTGTCTCTCAAAATTATGAAATTGGTCCGGTTTTATGAACCTCAAACTAATGGCATTTCAAACTTAACATCGAACTATAATATTTTCATTAAACTTTTTTTTTCTTTTCATAACTTGTTTTTTTACTTTGTTAGTAATTGTTACTTACGTTCGCATATAAGTTTCTTTCTCCTCTCTCATCAAAACCGAATTAGAAAAATCACGATTTATAGAATTAAATTACTGAATGCCTGGAATGCATGTTTTTCTTGTATTTAATTTTCTCCTATTTTGAATGTTGAATACACATAATTTTGTATACCCGCAAACCGCACGACCTGTAGTATTTTAGAGCATCAATAGTGTGGTAATGGATTTTTCCTTTAAACTATGTTTAATAGGTGCTCTTCTGAATCAAAGTTCTAGATTCGCCCCTACTTGGTGATGTCATATGTTGCATGTACTCTTTGAAATCGATGAAATAGTAGTAGGGTTGCACATCGGATGGAACGGAATGAAAAAACTCATTTTGGAATTCAGAATATTTTTTTGGAACTAGTTTTTTTGTTCTAATTTCGGAACTAATTTTTTCGGAAATTTTATTTCTGTTATAATTTCGGAAATTTTGGAATTTTCAGATTTTTCAGAAATTCGAAATTTTTGAACTTTTTTGAAATTTTGGTTAAATTTTTGAATTTTTTTATAACTCTGAAATTTTTGTTGCACTAGAAATTTGAACAATGTCTTCTGGTGAAAAAAATAATACGATAATCTTAATATAAGTGCAGATTAAAGAGTATAATATCAAACTTTTTTAATATTTGCAAATTTTAAAATTGTCATATGATTAATTGATCGTTATTAATTTTATCTTCTCACTTACAACTACAAAGAACATAAATATTAATTGAAATTTCTCATACAAATATTAATGCATATTCAAAATTTATTCGGAAATTAATCAAAAATCTATGATTAGAAATTTTA
>NMUG010011458.1:0-10626 GCA_002855965.1 Monotropa hypopitys
ATTGATTTGGGAACTCGTCCCTCGTTGGCCAACTCATTGCCCTTGATGGAGAATTTGTCTCCTTTGATTTGCACTTAAAAGTCTACTCAATTCACCTATTAAATAACCAACCTAAATAACATGAATTGTGAATGTGGCATAGGTGGCCAAACGATGTGGCCCTTGATTGTTTTAAGTTAGTGCATCCCTCGTGGCACTTTGTGAGTTGGTGTATTCCTCGTGACACCTCGTATTCAGTACATTCCTCGTGGCACCTCGTGTTATAGTGCATCCCTCGTGGCATTTCGTGAGTCGATGCATTCCTCGTGGCACCTTGTGTGTTAGTGTATTACTCGTGGCACTTTGACGTGAGTAAGTATATCCTTGTCCTCTCCAAGGAGACTCTAAATTGATCCCGGGCTTAATGGTTTTCCAAAATTGGTTTTTAAAGTGATGGTCCATGTTTGGGGTAGGCCGGTTCTTACTCGTAGGACGACTCATGTGATGCTTTTAAAGTATAGTCTACGTTGGGGTAAGTCGGTCCTTATTTAGTGAGGCGTCTGAGACTCGTGTGACTTGGTTTCAAAGTGATCTTAAGCCGTGAATCGAACACACCAATTAAACAAAATAATCAATTCACCAATATATATATATATATAGAGAGAGAGAGAGAGGATAGTCGGATGCGATACGGTTTGGTGGATTGCGATATTTGGCTAAGTCGTGGAATTAGCTAGTTGTTGATCTTTGGCTAAGTCGTGGAATTAGCAATGATGAATGTGTGGTCCTTCACGGATAGTTGAAGGCTTTGGCTTCGTAGTAGATTGGTTGTGTTCTTGGGAGTGTCCTCCCTAGATAGTACTATGGTTTACCATGTTGTCGTGGTCGTAGTTATGGTCCTTGGCCCTTACGGTTTGTACTAGTGTATGTTGCCTAGTTGTGTAGATGAGGATACTTAGTACTGAGAGGGTTGTGACTTATGTGATCGTTGTCCTTGAGTGAAGTCAAATGATTTGGGTTGTATCTTAGTATGCTTGCATCGATGAAAGTCTTGGTTAAACTTCTAAGTCTTGGCTTGGTTAGTGACTTGGTAGTGGTGTTGTGGTTGCGAAAATATTGACATGCTTGGAATTGCATCATAGGGATTCACACCACTTGCACATGTCACCACAGTTGCATTTTTACTTGATAGGTGCATATTTGCTGGGTCTTTATGACTCAACCTTCTTTTTATAGTTCTTTGCAGGCTTGCTCGGTTCGGTTGCTTGTAGCAGGGGTTGGCCTAGGCTTGCTCTACTTTCTTTCAGTGAGAAGCATTTAAATGCACTTTGTTTTTGTATCTTTATAATACTCCCCTCGTTTTCCCCTTGTAGCCTACGGTCATTCCCCTTTATTTAAAGAGTTGTTACATCATTCCAATTGCAAGCAAGTTTGTGTAAAGAATTGTTGAAATCCCATTCTTCCGCATATTTTATGTAAATGTTTGTAAAGAGGTATGTTTTATAATTCACGACCCTTGTCTTGTGGTTTGGTAAATATGGTTTCATAATGAACTATTCTCTTATTCCATTTCAAAAAAAATGGTTTGAAAATCTGGGGTGTGACAACTTGGTATCAGAGTTTTCGGTTCGAAAACCTTGGAACTTTGGGGAGATTTTTATCTCAATGGGTCTTTTACGTATTCTCTGTGGAGTCTTTTCTTATGTTTGCATGCATTGAGTGTTGCATGGCATTAGTGTACCCTTGTTTGAGGCATAGGAAGTTGGCATTAGTATGCCCTTGTTTGAGGCATAGGAGTTGGAGTTTGTTATCAGATAGGCTTGGTTTCCGCTGGTATATTAGAGATTATACCTATAGTTAAGAGTATGTGTTGAGTAAGTGGTTGATTCTTCTAACTTACTGCGTAAATCGATTCCTAGTTCGTATTTAGAAATTTTTAGCATAGTGCTACTGTGGTCCGTACATTGATTGCATTGTTTGAATGTTTGTTAGGATATATCACTGCAAGTGCTGGAAAAATCCAAAACAAAACGCATGTAGTAACCTGCAAGCCCAAGGAAACTACGAATGTCAAATACATTCTTTGGATGCGGCCACAAAGAAACAGCATCGATCTTGCTAGGATCAACGGACACACCTCCGTGAGAGACAACATGGCCAAGAAATTTCACCTCTGGTAGCCAAAACTCATATTTACTGAGTTTGGAATACAAACGATGCTTCTGTAACAACTCTAACACAACGCGAAGATGAATCTGGTATTCTTCCTCTGACTCAGAATAAATAAGAAGGTTATAGGAGTTGGAGTTTGTTCTCAGATAGGCTTGGTTTTCGCTGGTGTATTGGAGGTTATACTTATGGTTAAGAGTATGTGTTGAGTAAGTGGTTGATTATTCTAACTTACGGCGTAAATCGATTCCTAGTTCGTATTTAGAAATTTTTAGCATAGTGCTACTGTGGTCCGTACATTGATTGCATTGTTTGAATGTTTGTTAGGATATATCACTGCGAGTGCTGGAAAAATCCAAAACAAAATGCCTGTAGTAACCCGCAAGCCCAAGGAAACTACGAATGTCAAATACATTCTTTGGACGCGACCACAAAGAAACAGCATCGATCTTGCTAGGATCAACGGACACACCTCCGTGAGAGACAACATGGCCAAGAAATTTCACCTCCGGTAGCCAAAACTCATATTTACTGAGTTTGGCATACAAACGATGCTTCTGTAACAACTCTAACACAACGCGAAGATGAATCTGGTATTCTTTCTCTGACTCAGAATAAATAAGAAGGTCATCCACGAATACCATGACAAAATAATCAAGATGAATACGGAAGATACGGTTCATAAGATCGTTGGGGCATTGGTCAAACCGAATGACATAATGACAAACTCATAATGGCCGTAATGTGTATGAAAGGTCATCTTCGAATATCCTTCGCGCGAACTAATAACTGATGATAACCCGACCGCAAGTCAATCTTAGGAAAGCAAGTGGAACTACGAAGTTGATCAAACAAGTCGTCTATCCTCGACATAGGATACTTGTCCCTAATGGTGACACGGTTTAACTTGCGATAATCGATACATAAACGCAACGAACCATCCTTCGTTTTGGCAAACAAAGCCGAAGTGCCCCATGGTGATAAACTAGGGCGAATAAAACCCAACTCGTACAACTCTTGCAACTGGGACTTCCACTCCCACAACTTGGCCGATGCGAAACGATAGGGTGGGATCGATATAGGAGATGTACCCGGCAATAAATCGATAGAAAACTCGACTTCCCGCTTGGGAGGCAAACCCGATAACTCTTCCGAAAAGACATCCGAAAACTTGCAAACAACAAGGGGCAACTCCCCATGGTGGGAAACATTATCATCCAAGATAAAACTAGCAAGTAAGAAACTAATGGAGTCACGCTCTCTAGGATCATAGAAACAAACGTCCATTATCTCCTTCCTCTCGTCGTAAACATAGAAATAGTCCCCATCAGGAGAGCGTACCCGAACTCGACGCCAATAACAATCGATAGTGGCATAGAAGGTAGACAACCAATCCATCCTGAGAATAAGATCAAATCCCGATATACCCAACACGATGAAATCAAAGACAAAACGATGATCTTCTATCGTCAACTCGCAATCCCGGTAAACCCGGTTCAACCGAACACAACCTCCTACCAGAGTATCCACAAACAAAGGTGGATCCAAGACATTCACGTCTAACTTTAACGCATAAATGAATCATGCAGCGATGAAAGAATGTGATGCACCCGAATCAAATAGAACACTAGCCCACGAATTGAAAATAAGAAACATACCACGAACTACCGAAGTCTTGGGCTCCTGTTGTGAGGTAGATGGAGTAGAAACGATAGGGATGACATAAGCTCTGTCATGAGTAGTAGGGCCCTGGAAATGACCACCTCTCTGCTGAAACTGATGCGTTGGTCTGATAGGAGCCACACCTCCACTAGCACGAGAAGCCTGACCTGAAACAGTTGGTCCTGACTAATTAGGGCACTGATGCCCACCCCGCGGTTGCTGCACCGAACCTGCCTCACTATGCCCGCCAGGTCTCCTCGGACAATCTCTGACTACGTGACCCACCTGGCCATACTCAAAACAGGTAGAAACTCTGCAATCCGCTCGCATATGCCCCGTCTGATGGCATCGATGACAGACAACCGGGCCCTTCATTGAACCTGCATTACCATGTGATCTATGGCCTCTAGAAAAACGATATTGCTCCCTCTGATGCTTTCTCCCAAAACTCCCCGATGATGAACTAGAAGCAGATACCTAACGACACGACTCCCACACCTTCACTCCTTACAAAGACTCCTTCTTCGGCTCGATGGCTCTAGCACTATCGACAATATCTGCATGGATACGGATCCGCTGGCTCATCACCAATCGTTGAACTGAGGGATGAAGACCCTTCTCGAAGCGCTTGCATTTTCTCTCCTCCGTGCTCTTCAAATCAATGGCGAACCTCGACAATGCCTGAAACTACATGGCATACTGGGACACAATTATTGCCCCATGCTCGAACTGTTCAAACTACTCACGTAACTGCTCTCTGAAGCTCTCGGGAAAATACTGCCCCTCGAAAACTGACTGAAATTCAGCCCAAGTCATCCTGCGAATAGGATCAAGGACGGCCTATGGATCAGCATCTCCACTGACAAGTAGACTCGCTCGTCGCATTTCCAGGACAGAACTCCACCATTGACTAGCTTCCCCCGTCAGCTGATAGGTAGCAAAGGAAATCCGGAATTTATCCTCAACGATATCCAAAGTATCCAGCACCTTTCTCACCTCAAATAACCAATGGTCAGCCTCCAATGGATCGCCCTCTCCGTTGAACTTGGGAAGGTCCATATGGCGAAACTCCCATAAAGCCTCGATAGTGTGATTCCCCACATTCTCCCGCAGAGCAGCAAAACCTCGACTAGCTTCGACCATTGCAGCTGCAAGCTCTCTAGCGAACTGACTCGGGGCCATTAACCCCTCTGGGACAGGAACAACAGGAGGTGCTTCATCCTCCAACCCACACATCTTATTATTAACTTTATTACTGTGAGCATCTGGGGTATTTGCACCCTGGCGACCATGACCCCTTCCCCTAGCACGGCGATGAGCCATTTCTACAAGAGAGGATTACGAAGTCGTAAGATAGAGTATACAAGACAAGACTCAAAGAATCTTCTCAACCACTAAACAAAGATCAATCAAGAGAAGAGATCACCCAACAAGATCCTCAAAGGATTTAGACGACAATGGAGTCAATCAATAGGGCTACACCCAAGGGAAACGAAATAATGCACAATGCATACTCATCGACTCACACAGGCCTATGGATCATGCTAATGTATGCTCTACACATTCATAACACATGCTAGACGATGCAACTCCACATACAATGCAACCCATTGAGACTAAGAGTCTCCCCAAAGGCCTAAGTTTTCGAAACCGAAAGTTCTGATACCAAGTTGTCATGCCCCGGGTTTTCAAATTTTTTTTTTGAAATTACTTTTACGAAGATAACTAAGTACCAACATCTATTCCAACCACACACACATGAAAATCCAAGCATGAATGATAATGAAATAAAGTGCCAACAAACCATAGAGTAAGGGGAGAGAGAAGTACAAGTTTATAGTTTTACAAACCAACTACTCTATTACAAGCTCAAAGAGCCTAAATAAATAAAAAAGGATAACAAAGGGCTTGTTCCAAAAACCTTCCAAAATGCAAGCTATGCCTTCAAACCTCCAAGGGAGGGATCAAAACCTGTGGAGAAAAATAAGGGCGTATCATGCCAAAGTAGAAAATATCTATCACCTAGCATGTCCAAGATCGGCGTGGACTAGTGTGTGAATGTAGAGCATGCAACACATGCATATGTACAAGACATAAACAAAGGGAATGATCCAACTTCTATCATGTAACTCCAACCTAACTAACCATATGCAAGATATATCACCAAGGACCACTAGATCAAGTGCCCAACAAACATGCATATGAATTTTCACTTCTTTGCATGATACCAATTTGTAAGTTCATCCTTTCATTCAATGATTTCATACCATGGATACCCCTTGGAATCCTGTCATATGTCCATTCCAAGTTATTCTATTTATTTCATGTTTCGTATTATGGATACTCCATAGAATCCCATCATAAGTCCATTCCATGTTATCTTAATTGTGTCATCGCTATATCAAGTAACGTTGATATGGTAGGATTGGTTTAGTAGGCGGCCAAACCCACTAACCATTCCTTTCGGTTGTTCCCCAAATAATCGATGGGAGGGCCAAGATACCCCCATTGTGCACAATGTCGTGGATGGTGCGACCATCCTGGGAACCCCATCATAAGTCTGTTCCCGTATACCATATAGATCAAACCCCTATCATATCACGTCATCTAGCCAAAGCTAGTTAATCATATCATTTGCATAATTCACCGTGTCAAGTATGTTTGAGTCATTCATATTATCATTCCTAGCCAACGCTAGATTGTTCTATCTTAGGTCATCAAATCTATTTAATTCCATGCATGACTCAACCATATGATAATTGACCCAACATACAACCCATATTTTATCACACGTGACCAATATGTCTAATGCATCAATTCCACATTGATTACACCCAATTGCATGAATACCAACTCAATTTGAACATATGACTACCAATTGATCAAAAGCCCCAATTATTGAAATTAGGGTTAATGCAAGATTTGGTGGGTTTTCATACAAGGTTCAATACATGAAATTGAGCCTAGAGATAATGAGAGACATCCCTATAGACTATAAACCCCCTACCAATTCCATGATATAACTCTCTAGCCCCTACTAATTTTACCAACACATGTGAGATATGAAATCGACGACCTTAAGCACATATAATAGGGAGAGGGAGGAGGGAACAATCAAGAACCCTACTAGAGATAAATATATCCTACATCAATGGAGTTTGCCAAAAACCTATGAATTCAAACTTCGGTGAATGGTTTCGGTATGTGGCTTGCCGGAGAGCTCTCGTCGCGTTGAGCAACATTAATCCTTGAGATTTTTTCACTTGATGCTTGGAAGGCTTTTGAATGTTAGAGAGAAGGGAGAGAATAATTATGGAGGTAGAGAGAGTGTGAGGCAGGCTATGGTTTGAAGAAATGAAGGAGGAGATGCATAAAATCGTGCTACACTAGCCTTATATACTCCCCTCAAGCGAATTACCAAGTTTACCCTTCATTAAAACAATCAGCACGAAAATTACCCTTGGCAACCGGTCGGCAACGGCAAGCTCGACCGGTCGAGGATACTAAAACTACCTTACTGAAAAAGCGCAACTGGTAGGCAATGACAATGTGGACCGGTCGCGGGTTGGTACAAGTTCTCACTATAATACCGCGACCAGTCGACAACGGTACGGGGTACCAGTCGACGTTGGATATTTCTAAAAATTTGAAAATGTGATATCTTCTCCACCCGACCTCTGATTTAGGGGATTCAAGTCGCGTTAGATTCGTAATTGAATTATCTACCATATTCTGTGGTCAACCACCTCAAAATTGCGATAACATTTTAAGATAAAATAAATCAAGATCCACGAATCGATCTAAATTACGAATTAAATTCCGGAAATATAACTTGCAATTTCGAGTCGTGACATTTACAGGTTACAATGTGTTTTGAACAAGTTACAGTGCATTTTTAGACAAGTTATGGTTCATTTTAGACACGTAATAGTTCATTTTGACAATGTAACCTGTCAAAATACAATGTAACTTGTCAAAATACAATGTAACTTGTATAAAATGTGCTATAATTTGTTCAAAATGCCATGCAAATTATATAAAATACACTATAACTTGTGCAAAATGTCATGTAAATTGACCAAAATACAGTATAACTTATGCAAAATAGACTATAACTTGTTCAAAATGCACCGTAACTTGTTGAAAATGAACTCTAACTTGTCTAAAATGAACTGTAATTTGACTAAAATGAACTTTAACTTGTCCAAAATGCAGTGTAACTTGTCTCTTTTGAATAAGTTATAGTGCACTTTGACAAGCTATAGTGCACTTTGTAACACTCCAAAAGTTTTATCGAATTCTTTTCGTCATTAATAAATCCAAAAAATCAAGTTCGGTTGATTTTATTCTCGATCGTTGGTAATCGTTATGCCTCGTTCGATTCTCTAGTCATTTGATTGTTAGTTTGTTTATTCGATCATTAGATGAGTGGTATCGCTTTGGAAGGCCGTGTTATGGCATTTGGGCATCAAGGAAAGGTAACCAACGTCGAGGAAGTGTTCGTGGTCGCGCCGCAAGTCAGCCCGGAAAGTTTTAGCCCATTCTGGGCCATTCAGGCACTGCCCGTCCGGACGGGGAGTGCTCTGCACCGGACGGAGGGATTTCCAGCATAGGGTTCGATTGGGTTTAGCTTGGTCCGGACGGGGATGGTCTTCGTCCGGAAGAATGGTTGGGCCCGTCCGGACGGGGAAGGGCAATGTTCCGGAGGAAGGGTTTTGCCGAGTTCAGGGTTGCAGAAAAGTGCTTGGTCCGGACGGAGGAGGTCTCGTCCGGACGGGAAGGCTCCGAAATGTGCGATTTTGAAGGTTTAATGAAGGGCATTGGTGTCCTTTCTCCCTCAATCCAACCCATAACCCCAAATTCGTGGGGAATGCCTCTCATTCTCTCATTTCCCTAACCCTAGCCTCTCTATCTCTCTCTCTCAAACTCCATTGGAGCCTTAGCTCCCAAGCTCCAATAGAGGGCCGCAATGTGCTCCAATCTCGAAGCCCGAAGGAGTAACGTCGCTCTACACGCCTAGAGCTCTCCGGCAACGTGCATATCGAATCCGTTCGTCGTCGTTCTTCGGTAAGTCGTTTTCTAAAGTTTGGATTCTTGATTCGTGCCTTTAGGAAACATTGATGTACTCATCGTTGTGATCGTTTTGGTGCACATAGGTTCGCGAGTCTCCGACGGCAACTTTTTCCAGCGTCCTCTCCGGCGAGTTTCCGGCGACGCTCTGGTGGGTAAACTCTTAACTCCTATCTTGTGTGCGTGCGTGGATGTCTATAGTAATCATATTCATCGTTGAATTCCATCAATTTCGTAATTCATGTCGTATATCATATTGATTTCACATATCGTAGTGTTCGGGTCTATAGTGCTTGAGATGACATGAATTGGGTTCGATTATCATCATAGGATTAATGGTGATTTACTTGGGTATCGTAAAGTGATCGTTGAGTTATTTAGATGCCTTTGGAGTCGATGGCCGTTAGGTGTTCGATGAAATGCTCGAGTGAGCTTTGAGTCATGCATTGGAGAGTTTGGGTTGCTTGGGTTATCATGAGGCTCTTGTGGTAGCCTGGTTAGTCACTAGGATCCCCTTGAGTTGGTATGGATCCCTAAATTATGTCATGGTGTTGGTTGTTGATAATTGGGATGAAAGTGAGTGTCGTGATGTTGAGCGTCATTGGGTTCCCCCCCTTGATCATTGTTGTACCCATTCTTTGGCTTGATAATAGGTTGCCCTTGGTTGTGGAACATTGTTGGTGTGTTGGGAACCTAATAATGAACGCAATGAATTTAATGAACGGCAAATACGGAGATGGATCCTACGAGGACCACTCCTTGGCAATCTTGAATCATTCACTAAAATCCCACTTAATAGAACACAAATAATTATGTGAGCAAATGAGGGTGTTGTGGATCGATGTCGTAGGGAGGGTACCATTCAAGGGATTGGGAGGAGTGTATGCCCCAACCCTTGAGATTGATATTGATTATGAACTGCGTCCCGTGACCCTTTCCCTTGTGTTGTGGAGGGGTAAGGATGAGTTTGGTTATGTCCCGAGACCCAGCCCTTGCGTGTGGTGGTAGGACTTATATGATAAATGGTACTCATCCGGGTTTAGGATGTGTTTGCCCTACCCGCGTTACGACCCCGAGTTAAGGATGTGTTTGCCCTTCTCGGTTGATATTGCGTGTGTGATGCCCGTCGTGACCCCTTGAGCCGCCAAGTGGGAATAGCCGTGTTGAGGGCTCAATGATAGTCTTGTGCCACCTCTTTGTGTCGCCAAGGGGGCTGTTGGTCGAGACGATTGCAGTGTCCCGTGACCTAGCCCTTGTGTGTGGTAGGTAGGACCTAGTGCGACCTCCTAGTACGTGACTCACATTCGATGTGGGAAGAGTTGGAATGGATGGCTTGAGCTCCCTTGTTCTTCAAGTGGAGACAATTGTTGATAATAAATGAATGATGTAAAATCTAACTCTTTAATTCAAACATATCTCCAAGATGACAATACCTGAATTTATAACAATAATAGGATGGTGGGTGGAGTTGGTGAAACAACCCGTCCCGAGTGACGTTTAGGGACCGACCAATACGACTAAATGAGGATCGGGTAGGTCATAGGACCTAGATTGATGTATATTTAGTCATATTAGCTATGAATTCATATTTTAGGGACTTATATATAATTTAAGTTGATTATTAGTCAAATGGAATCATAGTAGAAGTTTAGAACTTGTAGGGGTGAAATTTAAAGAAGGAATAACCTTAGGGACTATTAGTGTAATAGATCCATACAATACTTAAAAATGGAAAGCCATGCATTA
>NMUG010011459.1:0-10625 GCA_002855965.1 Monotropa hypopitys
CCCGTACAAGGTGGCCAACAGAAAATAAGAGAAGTGCAGTAACTGAAAAGTAAAGCAATCTGCCACTACAGTCCACTATAGTCCAAGTCCTCTGAAGGATCCAACAGCTACTCTAAGTCAAGGAGATAAGGTCCTACAAAAGTAGAAGGTCAGGCACCACCGCATGGTAGAGATAATTTATCTCCTAACATCTATAATATTGGGTGAAGGTGTGTGATCATGTAAGGAATGTAATGTGATATAATGCAATGGATCTCGATATACTTTAAAACTGTAAGTTTTGTTCCTTCATTCGATATTCGACTCATCGTAGGGTAAAAATAGTACAAGACTCAAGAGAGAGTTATTAATACTGAATATGACCCTACACTTTCCAAAAATGACTCATTTCCTTTCTTTCAAAACAATTGGTTTCTAGTATACCAATTAACCCGCATTATTCAGTGTTCTAATTCATTTCCCGTCCTTTATAGAAATAAGGGCAATATCAATCGATTGTTTGAGTTTTCGGCTTATTCCGCACTAGTCGCTCCTCAACTGACTAACCGATAGTTTCCTTGTATTCCCCAACTCGTCAGGAAGGGCCAGACAACCCCCCATTGCACAATGTCGTGAGTGCTAGTCGGAGCCACTCAAGGTACCCCAGCTACCCGTATATCAAGCCAACTCAATTTTCACATTTCATTAGGGTCTTTTTATTTAATTTAGTATTCCCGTTCATTATTCTCGCATGAATAGGGCAATGCCTCCTAATTCACCGAATAGACCCAAAATGTGATTTGTTTCCCATCTTTATCAAAGCATTCCGTTTTATTTCCAAAATGTTCCATTCGTTTTTCAAAACCCTTCTTTCGTTCGATTTATTACAAAAAACATGTCAAAACAACGTTTAACCCACCAACACCCGTAGGAATACCAACACAAGCCATTTACCCCAATTTAATTTTATAAAACGACGACGACACATCTTTTACAAGATTGGGGCTTTTCAAAATTGAGCTTCGAATCGAACAATTAACTTCCTAGGAAGTTCGTAGAGATCCTAGACAATACCCACACCCGACCAATTGATGCGAACGACGACACATGAACGTTAATTTTGCGAATACTCTAAAATCGATGAATTAATATACAATCGCAAGAGGGAAGTAAAAATACCAATGCTACAAACGAGAGGGATAGAGAACTCTACCTCGGTCAGAGCTCCGGTGACGCTCGCCGGAAAAGTTCACTGGAAAACCTTCATGGCCGGAGTGAACCAAGCTCGCTACCACGAAGCCCTCGCTATGCTCTACGACATTTACTAAGATGAAAACACCCAATGAGCCACTGACATTCATGAAATCAAGAGAGGGAGAAAGGAGGAGAAAGACTTACCGATCGAGAATGATCCATGCACATCACCGCGGAGAGGACGAGACGAGGAACGACGTTAAATCTTCGTGTTTCTTCCAAAACCAACCGAATTAAGAGGGATGGAGGAGAGAAGTGAGAGGAAGGGGAGAGGGAGGTAGAGAGGGGCTGTTAGGGTTCTCAAATGGAGAAGAAGAATCCCAAAAATCGGACCAATCGAATATATAGGACCCCCACCTCAAATTACCAAAAAGCCCTTCATTAACCAATATTGCGTAGCAGATTTACACATGGCGACCGGTCGACAGTGGTACGGTCGACCGGTCCAGAGCAATAAAAATGCTCTCTTCAAAGCCACGACCGGTCGACGACGGTACGGTGTACCAGTCGACAAGGCCAATTTTGCACTGTTTCTGAACGATGGAATTTCCAAGAGTATTTTGGTCATAACTTTTTCGTCCGGACTCCGATTGAGACGATTCAAGTTGCGTTGGATTCGTAATCGAATTATCTACGACATCCAAGAGTAAAGAATTCTAATTTTCAATTTATTAAAATGAATGGAAATTAATTAAAATTTCCAGAGTGTGACAGAATGACGAGGAGCATCGTTGGGCTTAGGAAAAGACAAGGGAGACTTATCCAAAGGATCCACATGCTCATTTTCAAATGAAACATCAAAATGAATAAAGACTTTTGTAAGAAAAGCACAGAAAGGTAATGCCTTTTGGCGATCGTTTAAAACATAAGTCATTTCTTTTAGAATGATAAAAGGAAGATCAATTCGAATGTCGGTTAGGATACAATAAATGATATAAACTTGCATTGGATAAATGGCATCAAAATAACTAGCGTTGGGAATAATATTATCGTAAATGAAAGAGTGAATAAAACGACAATGAGGAGTGAGTTCCGATCTATAGATACCTCTCCCATAATGGCGGAAAGAGGTAACAGTTTCAAAAATATCAGAATTACCACCCAATAAAGTTTGGAGACCTTTATTATTAAAAACATAATATTCAACGAGACCATGATGAAGTCCAAGAATATCTTCCAAAAGAGCAGAAGTAAGGGTGATAAGAATACCCTTGAAAAAGGAGCGAATAAAAAAGGTTGTATCGTCATTGTCAACAATGAGGTTGCAATAAAATAGACGGACAAGATAACGATATATCGAAGATGGAATATTGAGGATGTTCTTTCATCCTATCTCTTTGAGAAGAGTGATCAAGTACGTCTTGGTGTGGGCTGAGATGCAACTTTTCTTCCGATGATAACGGGCTTAGAGGAGAAATCTCCCCAAGCAGACATAGTAATGTAGTTCATAAATAGCTCGGCATTGAAATTTTCTGTTGAAGGGACTGTAGAGCTCAATGCATCACCCGATTTATTGGATTTCTTGCGACATGAACGGAAATGGTTCATTTTCGGTGAAAGAAGTGAGAAAATGAGAGTTTATGAAATAAATAAAGAACAGAATGATTTTAGATAAAACCAGAAGGTTTGAGTGAGTGATATTTGATAATAACTCACTGATTTTTATATGAAGTGAGGACCGGATGGGAGGCCGGATGACCGGCTTGTATACCGATGGTGGTACCGGTCGGAGTTAGGTGGGCAGTTAGGTGTGGGGTTAGGAAGGGAAGGGAGACTAACCTAACTTTCTATTCTGACCTAACTTCTACTCCTAATTAGGTTGATTTACCTAACTTTAAAATGATTTTAAAATTAAAAAATAAATAAATCCGAATTAATTTAAAAAACAAAAAATAAATATTTAAAATTGAAATTCTAGAAAATAAAAATTCAAAATAGATTGGAATTATTAAATATTTAAAATTCAAAGATAATAGGTGGACAAGCTAGACATCTGACGCTAAATCCAACAGAATAGACAGTATGTTAGAATTTATAATACACTAACTGACGGGGCCAATGTTCAGTATGAGTATATTCCCCGTTAAAAAGGGATCACTAGCCAGATCACCCTTTGGGTGGAACTGTCTTGTATCAGTAATATGTGGCTAATAGATTCACAAATACGTTCATATCTATGGAATTCATGTAATACTAAAAAATGACACTCACTTGACTTAATACGAGACTGAAGTTTCTAGTCCTCCCAAAATGATAATGCTTATGCAATGCTCCCCCAACCTATATTATGTAAAATGACACATTATAAGCATACCATCTACCTCAACTTCTTTCATTTCTAATAATCTTTTCCATATATTTTCCTTAATCATAGCTAATATTCAACTCTTAATTTAATTTCCCTCTAAATTACCTCATAATCATCCCTAGCTCACATACATAATTTCTGGTCTCGATTGCATGTTAAATTCTGAGATTTTTTTACAGTTTCCCGATTGACATAAGCACCGGTGCATGGACCAGCATGAGCACCGTTGATCCACAGGTGGTACCGGTGCTCAGTCCGGTGCCGAGATTGGGTTTTCTGTTCAATTTTCTTTTAGTTTTCTATCAACTTCTAACTTCTAATTAATCCCAAAATTCCATTTCAATCTATTCTATACTATGTATACATAAATCATAGAAATCATATTATAGGAGATAGTTCAATTACCTCTGTTTCCTCTGTTTTTCGGGTTTCTGGGTTTGCCCAGAACTTCTTCTTCCTCTTGAATTTTCTAGTTCTGGGTTTGCTAATTCCTCCTTCTCTGGTTTTATAACAGAGCATCACCCTCTCAAAAAATTTTCCCTCTATCTCACTCTCGATCCATCTCTTTTTGCTCTCTCTCTATTTCTTACGAAACTCTGTAACACCCCTCAATTTTTAAATAAAAAAACTTCAATCATATTTTTTTTGAATCAAATATCAAAAGGGGGAGTGTTAATCATTACTATTCATACAATCAGTGATATATTCATTACATTACACATGATACAGAAATGAAAGTGAAGAGAGAGAAGTATATTCACTGATCTATTACATTGATACATTTGAACGAAGAAGAAAAGGTACAATACCTAACTACAATAGTGACAAACTGTACCAAGAGAGTACAAGAGAGAGAGTACAAGAGAGGCCAAGGCTGCAAGTTCCAAAGGGATCCAACAACAGGCAAGTCTCCAGAATCTGTCAACGTACAATATCCTGCAAACAGACTAAAAAGAGAAAAAAAGATGGTCTAAGCATTCCACGGCTCAGCAGGAAAACCATTAACTACTAGCAAGTGTACACACGCGAATGCGTGCCTAAGTGTCCTCACACGAGTAGAGGAAGGGGAGAACCCAAGGCACAGAAGTACAGCCTCAATCGCAAGACCTCAAGATAAACCAACACTCTCACTCGCGATAGGTAAGTGCAAACCCAAAAGTAGAATGAGGCTATGGTACTGCAGGATAGACAATCACCCAACTGGTAAAACGACAACCAAAGCTACTACGTCATAATCACCTCACTACCTCATTCCCAAGCCCCTAACAATCCAAGCACTGTTATAGATTCAGGTGTTATTTAACTTTGAAACATATTTGGGTAAAGAGGTAGATTTTTTATTATTCATTTATTATCAACAAATGTCTCCACTTGATGAATCAAGGGATCCCAAGCCATCCATTCCGACATTACCCACATCGTCGACTATGTGAGTCACGTACTAGGAGGTCGCACTAGGTCCTACCCACCACACACAAGGGCTGGGTCACGGAACACCGCAATCATCCCCTACACACGCTGACCTCCCTTGGTGACACAAAGGAGTCACGACAGGGACTATAGTCGCACCCGAACAGCTTTTCCCACTTGGCGGCACAAGTGAGTCATACATGGGCATCACACATGATATCACAACCGAGTAGGACAAACTCTTTCCTAAACCCGGGGTCGTACGCGGGTAGGGCAAACTCTTTCTTAAACCCGGGTAGATACCATTAATCCACAAGAAAACACATTTCATGGTAACGTGTCAAGACATAGTCCATATCCACGTACCGATATCAATCCCAAGAGTCGGGGCAAACTCCTTCCCAATCCCTTGAATGGTACCCCCTTACGACATCGGACCCAACACTCCTCACATGTCATTGTTGTTCCTTTAAGTGAGAATTCGGTGAATGATTCAAGATCGCCAAGGAGTGGTCCTTGTGGAATCCATCTCCGTACTTGTCGTTCATTAAGTTCATTGCGTTCATTATTAAGTTCCCATCAATCAATCAAGCTCCTTGACACATTCAACGAAATTCACCACCAAGCCAAAAGAATAGATACTACAACGTCAAGGGGAACCCAACGACACCCGCCATCACAATACCCATATTCACCCAATTAGCCACAACCAAGACCAAGGATCAAGACTAACCCAAAAGTGATTCTAGTGACCAACCAAACAACCACAAGGGTACTATGACAACTCAAGCAACCCAAAACTCTTCAAAGCACAACCCAAAGTTCATTCAAGCATTTCATCGAACACTTAACAATCATCGACTCCAAAGGCCTCTACACGACTCAACGATCACTATACGACACCCAAGTAAGTCACAATCGATCCTACGACAACAATCGAACCCAATCCAAGTCACCTCAAGCACGATAGACCCAAATACTATGGTATATGAAATCAAATACGATACGCGACATGGATTATAAAATTGATAGAAATCAATGACGAATAAGAATACTATAGACACCCACGCACGCACGCACACAAGATAGGAGTTAAGAGTTTACCCATCGGAGAGTCACCGAACAAGTCACCGGAGGAGTCACCGGAAAACGCCCAACTCACCGCTATGAACCAAGCCCGCCACCGCGAAGCCCTCGCGATGCTCTACGACGATCATTGAAGCCAAAACCTACAACGATCAAGGAATCACCATGAGAGGAGGAGAAATACTAGGATTTGAGAGGGAGAGAGACTTACCGAGTCGGAATGATCCAAGCCTAGCCACACGTAGAGGAGACGACGAGGAATGCCGTTCGTGCTCCGTATTTCCTTCGATTCCACCCGGATTCCTCTATGTTGTAGAGAGAAGTGAGAGGGAGAGGTGGGGGAGGAAGAGAGGAGGCTGCTAGGGCTTCAAAATGGGGAAGACAAACCCCAAAAATCGTGTATAACATATATATATGGGCCCCAATCAAATTACTGAACTATTCTTCACTAAATCTGTCAATACAGTGATTTTGGCCTTCACGAATGGTCGATGGAATATGCTCGACCGGTCGAGACCTCTAAAATGTGCCCACTGACCATTCTAGACCGGTCTACGACGGTACAATCGACCGGTCGACAAGGCTATTTTTGCACTGTTTGGAACGATAGAATTTCCGAAAGTATTTTAGTCATAACTTCTTCGTCCGGACTCCGATTGAGATGATTCAAGTTGCATTGGATCCGCAATTGAATTCTCTACAACTTCCAAGAATAAAGAATTTGGATATGAAGAACGGATCAGGTCGTGATGGATTTAAATGCGATTAAGGACTTATCCGAATACCCAACCGCCAACGAGCATCATGCCGGGGACACCTATCCCACCCGGACTTACTCCAAGTGATACACGATGATCATAGATGCTTCCAAACATCCTGAGATCTCAACAACGTATGGATTTCGATTTATTGAATTCATTAGAATGACAGGAAATTATTTAAAATTTTTGGAGTGTGACAAACTACCCACCTTACAAAAATTTCATCTTCGAAATTTCTAAGGTCAAGCGTCACGGCACAACGAAGAACGGAAGAGTTTCTCACAAGAATCAACTTCACATGGAGCACATAACGAAGAATGAACAAGTTCCCAACTAGGGATGACTCTACGAGGGACCCGCAATCAAGATTTGGACGATACACTCCCCATTTCTCCTCACGAATGCATCAAGACGGAATTTGGACAACTTCTCACCTCGTAAATAGTCCAAAAAGAAGATCCCACAATGCAAAAAAAACGAGAGAAACTCAGAATACGTATGATCTTCGCCATGAAAGGCAAGAGTTCCTTAAAAAAAGATTTTCGCACTTCCAATATGCCCAAACATCACCTGATCACAAAAAAAATAATGGATTTCCAATGAAAGAACGAGACACAAAGAACCCAAACTGCAGAAATATTCCAAAGAAGATCCAAACACGAAGCCAAAAACGTACAACGACACGCTACGGACAAGCTGAAGGAACAAGGATGTGTCAAAACATCACGGATATGAAAAGGACACACCGCAAATATGCTGACATGCCGAGGACAAGCTGACACGCCAAGGACACGCCGACACGCCAAGGACACGCCAAAGACACACCGACATGCCAAGGATACACCGACACAGGTACTACGATTGAAAAGAAGCAATCACAAGGATGAAAACACCAACCTCGTCACACCAACTCCTCCAAACAACCGCAAAGCTACCAGAAGAAAGGTCAAGACACCAAAACTCGCACACACTACCCGTACACACCTAGTGGGGTACCAGATTGACTATGAAGTTTGATTTGAGATGTGTTGGTCAGTCATCTTCTCAAAACAATTCTTCATGATCATTCCTACACCACATGACATGGACTACATACACCGGACATGACAAACATCACTACAATCCAATTCGGTGCAGTCGACTTCAAAGAGACACATATATTCTACCCCAACGCTCACAACACAACTGCACAATCCAAAAGTAAGTCTGCCTCACTGATCACACCAACTGCAAACCAATCCCACAACACACTCTCAAGTAAAGTCCAATCGGTAACCACATCCCCGAACAGGAGTGTCCGAGCACAAAAGTACACGGTGAGCAAGAAGCTATACCAAGTCAGATTCACGAAGTGACATGGCCAACAAGAAACTTGCACAAGATCAACAAACCGACACATGAGAGTGCGAGATACAGGAATGCATATCCAAGAAACAAGATTTCGCCATGTAGATGAACTTCTGCACGAGAGACGAACAGCGCACTGCCACCCCGCAAGTGCCAAGACTTAGGATGTTCTACGAACCCTCGAGAGATATACGACGAAGGATGATTACAACATTGAGGGATGCACGACAAAGAACGAATACAATGTCACAAGCCCAAAACGAGGAGCCAGAAGTTTTTGCGGGACGATGAGTTGCTTCCAAGAACACTAACCAACACCAAGGCAACTCATGACAATCCCGAAAGTTCCAATCGAGGAATAGGAACGGTCAACACACATTCATTGCCGAAGCACAAGGGACACTAGCATCGGATAGGAGAGAGCACGAACACAGGCTGAAAACGTTGCTCACGAAGATGGGTCGAAACTATCGACACTCCACGATCAACCCAAAACCACAAATCGATTATAATGCGATGAAGACCTTACCATCACAAGCCAAGACCAGGGAAAGACCATCAACTCCCCATTCTAAACACAACATCAATCCTCAAAACTCAATTCACCACTCCTTCTCAAACTTCTTACCACAAAACCTCAAGTACACCACTGCACTAACTCCCAAAGGCACTAAGCCAACGATTTTTCCTTGATCACAACAACCCAAACAAACAAACCCTTTCCGAACAACTAATTAAATCCAAAACCACATCCCATCTCTAAGTCACAAGTGATATCATAAACCCAATTACCAAATTAGAACCACCAACCAACACGGCCACAAAATCTAAAAAAATCACTTCGAAGGAATCCGCAAGATAACTCTACACACCCTATCGCTTCAAACCTCAAGAGAGAACTAAAATCCCAGTTTCGTAACTCGTCCAAAGCACAATCGGCCCGAGGCCACACCTCACCTAACTAACATCAAGACAAACCAAACACAAGTCTAATTCCCAAATCATCAACAATCACAATAAACAACCGTGGACCTACACAACACATTCCTATAGAATGACCTCAAGTCACTAACTCCTCCCATTCCTCTCACGAGATTTCCACGATCCGGACTCGCTTCTACCATCTCAACCGACCAAGAGAAATCATAATTTTGAGGCACTCAACCCAACACTCATCCTTCAACAACCTCAAACCTCGCAAGGATCCGCACTCAGAGTAGGAAGGAAGACTCAAACACTAAGGATGTCCACCCATCAACAAAACACCAATTCAACCTCCTAGATGCAACAGGAGTCCAACAATCAGGCGAACGAACAAGAGTACATTGCGGAAGATTTCAACCAACCAGCTATGATCAATCACCAGAGATTCACTACACCAAACCATCAAGATTAAGACTTCGCCTCAAATCGACATACCAAGAATCTCAAGGAAGGATTCAATAAAAGCACACGCTCGACCTCCAATGGACTGGGGGTGCCCAACGACCAAGGAGTGAGTAAGAACAGAGAAACCAACATCAAGGATGAAATGGTACTCAAAGGCACACCGGAACGATCATAGTTGCAAGTAATGACCCTGGGAACCCATGGAGACTAGGTGTCTCCCCACGGTCCCAAGGTATTCAAACCGAACACTCTGATACCAACAGTAACACCCCTCAATTTTTTTAATAAAAATAAACTTCAATCATATTTGTTTTTGAATCAAATAGCAAAAGGGGGAGTGTTAACCATTGCTATCCATACAATCAGTGAGATATTCATTACATTACACATGATACAGAAATGAAAGTGAAGAGAGGGAAGTACATTCACTGATCTATTACATTGATACATACGAAGAAGAAAGGTACAATAGCTAACTACAACAGTGACAAACTGTACCAAGAGAGTAGAAGAGAGAGAGTCTAGGAGAGGCCAAGGCCGCAAGTTCCAAAAGGATTCAACAGCAGGCAAGTCTCCAGAATCTGCCAACGGACAACATCCTTCAAACAGACTAAAAAGAGAAAAGAAAGAGGGTCTGAGCATTCCACGGCTCAGTAGGAAAACCATTAAATACTAGCAAGTATACACACACGAATGCGTGCCTAAGTGTCCTCACACGAGTAAAGGAAGGGGAGAACCCAAGGCACAGAAGTACAGCCTCAATCGCAAGACCTCAAGGTAAACCAACACTCTCACTCGCGATAGGTAAGTGCAAACCCAAAAGTAGAACGAGGCTACGGTATTGCAGGATAGACAACCACCCAACCGGTAAAACGACAACCAAAGCTACTACGTCACAATCACCTCACTACCTCATTCCCAAGCCCCCAACAATCCAATCACTGTTATAGATTCAGGTATTATTTAACTTTGAAATATATTTGGGTAAAGAGATAGATTTTTTATTATTCATTTATTATCAACAATTGTCTCCACATGATGAATCAAGGGAGCTCAAGCCATCCATTCCGACATTACCCACATCGTCGACT
>NMUG010011460.1:0-10625 GCA_002855965.1 Monotropa hypopitys
TTTTATACTTCTAATGACAGATTTTTAACTTAAATGACCTTATTGTCCTCCCAATTAAAGTCTAATAACCCATGTGCCACCCTTCCAAGTGTGTATGTATAATTATATATACTTAGGCTTATTTTTATTAAAAAAAAATCATTATACTCTTAAAAAAATAACTCCTCTTCACACATTATTTTTCCTTTCTCTTTCCTTCCATAATATTATAATTATTTATTTAATTTTATTTAATTTGGTTCGGGCGTGACAACCTCAACTACTACATAAGCCATACAACTCTCAGTCTAGATAGGAGAGCAGTCCAGCAAAAGGCATCCATTGACACAAGGCTCCGGCAGCTCAGTCTCTCTCTATTCATTTTGGATATTGAGTTGGCGAATCTTCCCCCAGGATTCAATCTTTCAAAGTTTACGAATTACAATCCAAAGACAAATATGTACACTTACCTCATCCACTACCGATAGATCATCTCACTCTACACCACCAATGACGTCGTCATGTGAAAGGTATTTTGACAAGCCTTGGCACACCCAACTCTCTCTAGTTTAACCAGCTCCCTTCACGTAGCATTACCTGCTACCAAGACCTTGAACGAGCCTTCATGGGTCAGTTTGTTTAAAGTGTAGCAAGCAAAGGAAAGAGGTTGATGCTCTTATCAGCCTCAGGAGGTGTCCGGATGAAAGCCTCTGTCAGTATGCAGAGAGGTACTGGGAACTCTTTAATGAGATCCAGGGTTGCGACCAAATAGTGGCAGCTTCTTCTTTTAAGATTGGCATGGAAAATGATAGCCGAATCTTCGTTGATCTTATGCTTCATCCTCCAGAAGACATAGATGATCTCATGCTCTAGATAGAAAAATTCTATCAGTTGGAAGACCTTCTCGCTGAATGGGTAGCCCAGCAACCGGAGTAGCATTTTCGGATGCCACAGCCATCCAGTACCCAGAGGTAGGTCAATGTCATCAAATCTGATCCCAGCAGGGCTTCAAGAGCCTACAAGTTCGTCGCTGAAACCACGGTATACACCAAACCAATCTACTTGGTCTTAAAGCACATTGAGAACCAACCATTCTTTGTATGGCCAAACCACAAACTGAGGATGGTAGGCAAGTCGAAGGACAATCCACTACACCTACCATAAAGAGCGAGGACACTTTACAAATGGGTACAAACCTTTTAAATCATACATGGAACACCTTGTGCAGTAGGGACACCTAGATAGATGGATCGACCACCAGAAGACCCGGGAGCTGGCCCAAACCATCGGACACCTCAAACAACCTAAGAAGGTCATTCCAATGATCAATATGATCTACAAACCCTTTAACAAAGAGGTTGATGCTCATCTTCATACAGAGATCGACCATGCCTATGCCCCAAAACAAGTGCTCATAGTCAGATCTGCTCCAAAGCGAAAATACTCCATCGAATGGTCAAGCTGGTCCATCACATTCATAGAGAAGGACCTTGACTATGTCCAGTTCCTGCACAACGATGCTCTTGTGGTCACTCTTTGCGTCGGTCTTGCCAACATCTGACGAATCCTCATCGATTAGAGAAGCTTAGATGAAGTAATGTACTTTCCCCTCTTTCAAGCCATCAAGCTTTCTACTAACAACTTGTAGCTTGCCGATGTCCCTCTTGTTGGATTCAATGGTGCTCCTATTTTGCTGCTCGACAAGATTTCTATTCTAGTCCGAGCAGGGTCCAAGACGGTCGAAATAGAGTTCATCGTTGTTGACATCCCAAGCCCATACAATGCCATTCTTGACCGAAAGTGGATCTACTCCATGCAAGCCATTGCCTCTACCTACCACCAAGTTGTCTGATTCATTAGAGCCTACGGATGGCAAGAAGATGTGTACGGTGACCAATCGGCATCCAAGAAGTGCTACATTTCTGTCATCCGAGAGAACAAGGAAATCAAGTAAGTTCAGTAGGTAGAAGTTCTCGATACTCCGGTCCTTGAAGATGTCAGTGCTCTAGTAGCCGATAAAGTAGTGGAAAAACTCATATCAGTTCCAATCAATGAGGATGGCACCCAATCTCTCATCATCGGCTCCTCGCTCTCTAAGTTAGAGCAGGAGGAGATGGTGAATTTTCTCAAAGCAAATATAGAGGTCTTCGTACGGACTCTATACGATCGTTCATCTGTCAATAACTAAATATCAATCCCTCCTGGCATCCCTTCGTCCAAAGACCTAGACACTTCTCTCCAGTACACACTCGGGCCATCATTGAGGAAGTAGACTGGTTGCTCGAAGCAAATTCCATACAGGAGGTCTAATACCCCCACATGGCTAGCCAACACTGTTGTTGTAAAGAAGAAGTCTAGCAAATGAAGAGTTTGTTTGACTATACCAACCTCAATGATGCCTATCCAAAGGACTACTTTTCCATTGGACAAGATTGATTAACTTGTCGACGCCATAACTGGACACTAAAGGCTCAGTTTTATGGATGCATACATGGGCTATCATCAGATCTTTATGGCCGAGGAATACATGGAGAAGACAACATTCATAACCCCCCAAGGGGGTCTTCTGTTATAGAGTAATGCCCTTCGGCCTCAAAAATGCCAGAGCTACTTATCAGCGGATGGTATCACGGATGGTCTCCAAGCAGATCAGAGACATCATAGAGGCCTACATTGACGATATGGTCATCAAGAGCAAGCTCCCAGTCAATCACATCCGGTATCTTGTAGAAGTCTTCCAAATTCTCAAAAGGCACAAGCTCCGTCTCAATGCCGAGAAGTGCACCTTCGGTGTTGGGTCTGGCAAGTTCCTCGGCTACCTTATCACCAGCTGTTGAATAGTAGCGAATCCATCCCAGGTCACAACAACATCCAACTTGAAATCTCCATCAATAATCAAGGAGGTTTAATAGCTGACTAAAATGGCGATAGCTCTAAACAAATTCATCAGTTAGTCATCTGATCTCTACAGACCATTCTTCTAGACAATTAAGACCAGTTGTCAAAGCTACAAATGGACAGAGGAATGTGATTAGTCCCTCCAGTAGCTCAAGTATTATATATCCATCCCACTGGTATTGATTACACCAAAGGACATAGAGCCCCTTCTTCTCTATCTTGCCATTTCTCAGCATGCAGTGAGCTCCGTTCTGTGCCAAGTTGAAGGGAGAAAGCATCAGCCAATCTATTACACCAGCAAAACGCTGCTTCATGTCGAAACCAATACTTACCTCTTGAGAAACTTGTTCTTGCTTTGGTTTATGCATCCAGGAAGCTCCTTCCCTACTTCCAATAGCATACGATCACGGTGTTAACGGAGCACCGACTAAAGGCAGTCCTCCGAAAAGCGGATCTCTCAAACCAGATATCTAAATAGGCTGTCGAGATTGCAAACTTCGACATCAAATATCAGCCCAGAATGGCCATCAAAGCTGAGGTCTTGGCTGAATCTGTCGCTGAGTTCTCTCATAGGGACATCCTCTAAGAAACTCAAATGCAGCCACTGTCCAAGGACCAGGATCAGCCAATTGCCTCCTCGTCTATTTCTCCGCCTCCATGGTGCTCTAGTACTTGTACCAAGTGTCCGGAGAAACCATATCAGTTGTTCTATGGGGAAACTTGGAAGCTACATGTTAACGATGCTTCAAACAACAAGGTCTTCGGTATGGGAATTATCTTGGTCTCTCCTGAGGGTATCATTCATAAGAATGCCTTATCTATTGAGTATCCAGCCTCTAACAATGAGGCAGAATACGAAACACTAATTTTTGGACTTCACCTTGCCAATCACATTGGAGTTGAGGAGATCTTTGTATATAGCAACTCTTAATTGGTGGTCAATCAGCTGACCAGAGAGTATAGCGCTAGATCCGATAGGATGCTCAAGTACCTTAGCTCCACAATAAATGAAGTTCAGAAGTTCAAGGCTTTATGAATAAAGAATATCTCCAGGGATCAGAACTCTTATGCCTATGCACTAGTAAAGTTGGCCTCAATCTGCCCTTCTTCTAGCCAATACTCTATCTCCTTCGGCATAGTCTCAAAGCCCAGCTTGAGCCTCTGATTCTGGAGGTAAACACTATTTCCGACGGACCAAGCTGAATGGATGAATTGACGGCGTTCCTCAAGAGCAACACTCTACCAAAGGATCGCCGAGGGTCCCATTGTATTTGTTGTAAGGCAACAAACTTATGGATGTCCCCAATAGAGGCCCTCTACCAGCAGTCCAGGATCGGTCTATATCTGCTCTGTGTCCATCCAAACCAGGTCCCTATAATTCTTCAAGAGCTACACTCTGGTAGTGGGGATTCCACTCTGGTGGGCAATCTCTCACCCATCATGCAATCACTCAAGGGTACTAGTGGCCAAAAATATGAAAGGATGTCGAAGATTATGTTCGGTCATGCCACAAATGCCAACTCTTCACTCTAGAAATTCACTATCCAGTTGAGGATCTGCAGCCGGTCACCAGCCCTTGGCCATTCTCCCAGTGGGGTATCGACATCGTCGGCAAGGTACCAACTACTCTAGGTGGGTTCAAGTTCCTCATTACAGTCACAAATTACTTCACCAAATGGATTGAGGTCGAACCCCTCATCACTATCACAACTGCTGACATCAAATGTTTTATATGGAATAACCTCATTTCCAGGTTCAGTATACTATATGCAATTATGTCCGACAACGACACCAAGTTTGTTGGCAACCTCGTCTGAAACAGATATGAGGAGCTCGGTATCAGATTCTTTAACTTCACTCCCTACTATCTACAATGCAACGGTCAAGCCGAAGAGCCAAACAAAACTATCTCCATTGGTCTTAAGAGGAGTTTGGAGTCAAAGAGGGTGAAATGGGAGGAAGATCTCTCACATGTCCTATAGGCCTACCGGACCACTCATCATTGGTCGACAGATTAGACTCCTTATTCTATGGTCTTTGGCATGGAGGCCATCATCCTAGTTCAGATAGGGTTCCCTACTATGCAGATGCAGCACTTCGAATAGCCGACAAATGAGTCTACCTTGGTCGTAGATCTAGACCTCGTAAAAGAAAGAAGGGAGTATGCCAGGATCAAACTCGTCTCCTATCAACAAGAGGTAACCAGAGGCTTCAACAAAAATGTATGTGTCCGGGTATTCAGGCCGAACGAGCTGGTGCTCCAGAAGGTGGTTCTAAAGAGCAAAAAGCATAAACTAATGCCCAACTAGGATGGTCCTTACAGGGTCACAAAGGTCGTCAGAAAAGGGGCTTACAAGTTGGAAGAAATGGACGGAATGCCGTTCGGCAAACCATGGAATGCCCTCAACCTCAGGAAATACTACCACTGATTTCTATACACTGGATCAAAAACATTGTACAAAATCACAAGCTTTCTCTCATCCGGTGTATTTATTTGGTCCGACAATTCCACTCCTGCAAATTGCTCACGCTCCGAACAAACACGCGACATCATACCTTCATGGAGTCTCTCCTTAGCCAAGCCTCCGGTAGTCATCTGTCAGGCTTCTATTGGTCGAGAAACAATTTTTCATCACAATGACCAAGCCTCCAGCAGTCATCTGCCAGGCTTCTATTGGTCCTGACATAATACCCTTATGAGTTCACTTCATTGACCAAGCCTCCAGAAGTCACCTGTCACGGTCTCCGATTAAGGAAACAACTTTCGTCACAATGACCAAGCCTTCAACAGTCATATGCCAGGCTTCTGTTGGTCCTGACATAATACCTTCATGGGTTCACTCCTTGGTCAAGTCTCTGGAAGTCATCTGCCCCAACTTCTATTGTCCAAGGCAAAACTTTCGTCACAATAACCAAGCCTCTGGCAGTCATCTTCTAGGATTTTGTTGGTCCCAACATAATACCCTTATGGGTTCACTTCTTTGACCAAGCCTCCAGCAGTCACCTGCCACGGCCTCCGATCAAGAAAACAACTTTCGTCACAATGACCAAGTCTTTGAGAGTCATCTTCCAGGCTTTTGTTGGTCCCAACATAATACCCTCATGGGTTCACTCCTTGGTCAAGCCTCCAGAAGCCATTTGTCACAGCATCTGTTGGCCAAGGCAAAACTTTCGTCACAATGACCAAGCCTCTGGCAGTCATCTTCTAGGCTTCTGTTGGTCCTGATATAATACCCTCATGTGTTCACTTCTTTGACCAAGCATCTGGCAGTCACCTATCACGACCTCCATTCAAGGAAACAACTTTTATCATGATGGACAAGCCTTCGGGATTCATCTTCCAGGCTTCTATTGGTCCTAACATAATACCTTCATAGGTTCACTTCTTTGACCAAGCCTCTGACAGTCACCTACCTCGACCTCTGGTTAAGGAAATAACTTTTGTCACGATGACCAAGCCTTTGGCAGTCACTTGTCAGACTTTTGTTGGTTCTGACATAATACCGTCATAGGGTTCTCTTCTTCATCCAAGCCATCGACAGCCTTCTGCCACGGCCTCTGGACAAGGAAACAATTCTATCATAATGGATATGCCTCTGGCACTCATCTGCCAGGCCTCTGGTCAAGGAAACCACCAGGCCTCAGGCCAAGGAAACATTCTGATTAAAATTTTTATAAACAAATGACATTAAACAAGTACAAAAAGATGCATAAGGCAAAAACCTGGCAAGGATTATTTTTTATTAAAAGATCAATTCAGAGTATAGAAGGGAATGCAAAAAAACAAGCCAGAGAGGGCCTCGTTAGCAGCCTAAGAACCGGTACCACCAACAGCAAGAGTCTTGCTTCTGAAAGCACCCCTATACAACTAGGTGCTCGCCAGGGGGAGTGATGAACTCAGGCTCAACAGAGTATATTCAAGCTTCATGTTGTTCTCTAATTTGAACAACATTTAGTGCATGCTCATACCCAGCCTTTTAGCCATCCACGAAGTCAGGCCGATAGCTGAGTTCATGTTGCTCAGGCACAATTGTTGTCACCTAGGCCTTATACTCCCCTTTGGAATCTTTAAAACCCTCTCTGTTCCCCTTGTTGTTGGCCTCCTTCACGACCGCCTCGAGTCGCTCCTTGTCGACTGACATCTCTGCCTCCAACTCCATCTTCAGAAGGGCATTTGCTTTCTTCTGCTTCTCCAAGTCATGATGGAAGCGAGCAATCTACGCTGACTGATCGACAATCCTGTCCTTAAACCCCTCATGCTTCTCTACCAGGCTAGTGGAGTAGCTTTGGAAGGTAGAGAATCAGTCTGTCACCTGAAAAGTTATAGAGTTAGAAGAAAAAATACAACTCAATGAATCCAGAAAAAGAGAAGAAAAGACATACCTCGATGAGGGCCGAATATACGAAGTTTAGCCAGTCGGTGATAGATTAAGGCAGGTTTGCCACATTGCCCAGTGACTCCAGCAGCTGGAGGAAGGGAAGAGCAAGCTCAGTATTGGTGGCAACATCATCAGATTCCAGTACATCTGCCACATCTGTCGTCTTTAGAAGTGGCAATCACACTTCAGCTGCTTCTCTGACAGCTTCATTGTCAGCTCCCTAAGAGATCACCGGGCACTTCTCCTTATACCTCTCCCTCTGGGCATCGGATGTCCCACTTGGAGGGTCGTCATGCGTCTTCTTCTTCCGACCGGCCGCAATGGCTGCAAGAGCAAGTTCCTCTACCAAAACAATAGCAGTACGGGTAGTGGAGCCATCACCCTCTATTGGCAAGGCCTCCTGGAGATCAGTAGCAACATAGCCTTGTCTCAACATCTCGACAGCCTCGTTCATAGCATCTCTCCGGTGCTCTATCTTCCTTTTGTCCTCTAAAAAGGAGAAGTATGTCGGCTTATAAACGAGCAACTTTAGTGCATCATGCTCTGAGATAGCATAGAATGTCTTGACATTCTTAGTCAATGCTCCCCTTTTTAGCCGTAGGGCGACTTTAGAAAGAGATGTAATAAATAAATCATCAATAACGATGGCAGGATAAAGTTAGAATAAACAAAGAAGTCAAGAAACCTTACCAGGTGAACCTATCTCAGTCGGAAAAGTCATGGAACAATTAGCTAGAGAATTGTAGCTACCAGATATTACTACATAGATATTGGGCCACTTCTCCGAGTCTGGCAACCGGGAGAAGAGATCACCAGCACTGGCCCGTACACTAAAAAAATAATATCCGAACTGCTTATTATGAGAAAGGGTAAAGAGAGAAAGAAGATTAAAAGGGGTAAAGTTGAAGGCCTTTGTACGGCACAATTCACAGACGTAACTGATTATTCTATATGAGTTGACTAAGAGCTGAAATGGGGTAAACCCATAGGCACAGAGGAGATCGCGTACAAAGTCATCCATGGGGAACCGGAGTCCCCCTTCCGTTATGGCCATTAGCGGGACGATCACATGATCATACGAAAAGGTGGCCTCTCTAAGTTCAGTCAATAGAGCGACAACGATATTTGATAGGATGCCATATCAAACCCTCAAGGAGTCATCTAGCTGGGGCTCACCGGAGATATACGACAGGTATAGACAGGGCTGGTCAAGTTCGGCTGGTCTACCAGATGTCCCTTTCTGCTCTACAATATCTTCGGCCTCAATCTCTGTAGCGACCCAAATTTCCATTCTTTTGAAATTCAATTTCCTTGGAAATGATAAATACATCGTTGGTGAAATCCCGATTTTCGTCTCTATCGGGAGACTTGTGATTCTCCCTTGGTTATTGACCTTGGGTCACTTTGCCGTGGTCCTTGGTCTAGCATCGTACCACTGTGGTCGCAAACCCTTGTCCGAATGTTGGTTGATTCACCCTCGGTACGATCTTATTCGTTCATGGTTTCTTAATCATTCGTTTCATTATGATTTTGTGGGAGACTAAGGGATAGTCTTAGAACGTCTATTCGGTGCCTAGAATGCTCGGGAGGTGCCCTTGGTTGGATAGGAAAGGTTCGGAGCTTTTTGGTCGCGTTTCATAAATTGTCTGCCAGTTTCGTTCGGACCACGCTCTGGCTTCGTCCAGACGACGGGTCCCGAAATGTTGTGTTTCTGCTCCAAGAGGTTTCGTCCGGACCATAGTGTCCTTTGTCCGGACCATGGGGGTTTCGTCCGGACGACGCGCGACTGTAAGTTTAAAATTTGCTTCTCATTAAGGGCAATTCGGTCATTTCAGCCTTGGGGCCATATAAGTCTTCTATAACACGTTTTTCCCCAGCAAACCCTATATCTCTCACCCTCTTAAGAGCTCTCTCCTCTATCCTCTCTCTCTTTGAACCACCATTGAAGCCATAGCTTCAAGCTTGGGTTTGAAGGTCATCCGGGCTCCGAATCAAGTTTTGCGAAGGAGAAAGTTTGTTCCCCTCGATGAGATCTATCCGGCAACGTGCATATCGAATCGATTCGCCAAAATTTCGAGTAAGCCCAAATTTCTAAAGTGGTTATCTCGTGTTTTTGCCTTTAGAAACGTTGTTCCTAATGTTGTCCTCTATCCGTTGACGTATATAGGTTCGCGAGCATCGGAGTTTGACGCGGCTAGGATTTTGGTCATCGGCGAGCCTTGAGGTAAAAACGTTACTATCTCGTGCATTAGCAAGCATGTAGCTCATTAAAGTTTTATAAAAACCAAGAATCGAACGATTTTGATAAAAAGCCCAAGTTTTGAATTAATGAACGTTTTTTAAAGTAAATGGTGGAATTGGTTCGCATTCATATTTGATTGATCGTCCTTGGTAGGATTAGAATGCGAGAATGTGGGACTTGGGTCAAGTGCGCGGTAATTCGGTCGTTCGTGGGAATTGGGCACACTTGGGTTAATTGTAGGATGTCGATAGCCTAGAGTTGATTGGATGCCCTCGTGACCTTATAGGGGTATTAGTGAACGACTTGATATATTTGAGGATGCGTTATACCCTCGAGACCTTGTATTGGTCTTGATGGACATGTCGTGGGATATGATGGTTGCTTGGTATGCACGACTTGAGGATTTGTGGTTCTTGGGCACTTTTGTGCCATGCTCATTGTACGTGTTTGATGATATGCCTAGGAGAGGTATAGATTGTGGAAATGTGTGATGTCGTCATACTCGGCTAGAGGTTCATGCCTCCCCCTTTGGTACTCCTAGTTGGAAGAATATTGGTGAACTCGTCACCCTTGGAGTTTGGGAACTCGCCCCTCGATGGCAAACTCGTTGCCTATGGTTGAGAATTCGTCTACCTCGATTTGACTCGAAAACATACTTAATTCACCTATACTAAACAACCAACTAAAACTAACAAATAAACTTGATTGCTTGTGTTCGGTGTATCCCTCGTGACACCTCGTAAAATCAGTGCATTTCTCGTGGCACTTCATGAGTGGGTGTATTCCTCGTGACACCTCGTATCTCGGTACATCCCTCGTGGCACCTCGTGTGGGCAGTGCATCCCTCGTGGCACTTCATTAGTCGGTGTATTCCATGTGACACCTCGTGTGATTGTGCATTCCTCGTGGCACATCGTGAGTAAGTCTACCCTTGATTTCGTCAAGGCGACTATAAATCGATGAATGGCTTGATGGTTTTCTGGTGTAATACCCGTATCCTCCGCTAAATTCTTTTATTACTCCGTGTAAATAATTAAGGTTATTTAATAAACACTTGGGTTTGATACGGAAGTGTATGTGTATTGAAATCATAATGTTAGCGGATTTAGAGGTAAGGGTTGTGATTT
>NMUG010011461.1:0-10623 GCA_002855965.1 Monotropa hypopitys
CACTGCCTTTTGGCTGACTGACACGTGGATTCTTTGTCTGCCTCCTTTCCCGCGCTAGATTACTGGACGCTGCACAGGAGGATGTCGGTCACACATACCTAACCTAATCCGCGTAGCGGGCTCTGCTGAGACACATGTCCGGCTGTACCAGACCTGTTCCGACACGTGCTGTACTAGATAAAAATACCCTGTGCTATGTGGATGTCTAGCCGCACAGGACCGACCTAATCCGCACAGCACATGTTGTTGGTGACGTGACGGTTTGTATCCGCGCAATGACTGGTTTGTGCGACTGTGACTTTGACGTGTGGAGGATCTTGGAATATACTACCACAGTTTACGTGGTAGGGACGAAAGATTAGGGTTTCTTAAATTTTTTTGGTGAGCTTCGTTTTTTGATTTTGGGCGAAAATGTTGTAAAGAGGGTTTCGTGTGTATTTGGGAGAAAATTTGGACAGGTCAATTTGGCCACATCAGATCTACGTGGACATCAACGTATTAACACATCAGATCGGTTTGGTGGTTGGGCTATCTGTCGGTGGTGTTTATAGCAAAATTGTACACACCACTTTCTCCCGACCGGCATCGCTCGATATACGGGGCGGCGTGTGGAGGTTCATCCTCCTCGTCTTAATACTTTCTCGCGCCATCGTCAACTCCGCCCCAAACCAAATCTTGATTTCTCTTGGGATTATGTATACAGGAGGACAGAGCGCAATGAGTGTTACGGTCGAGTCCTTGGCTCTTAAAACCCCTAACTCGACTCTGTTGTCGAACAGATCAAAGGCGATCTCTCTGCGGTGCGGATCTCTTCTTCGATCCAACAAAGTCTCTTTTACGGTTCGTCCAAAGGGGTACGGCTTACTTCCGCTGCATCGTCACGGCTTCAGGAACCGGTCGGTGTTCGCATTTTCAGCTTCCCACGAGGAAGAATCGGTTAGTTCAATTCTAGATTCTGCCTTATCTACTTCCCCCCCCCCCCCCCACCCACACCCACACCCACACCTACACACACACATTTCTTAACTCGGGATTTTATTGTGTGTTTGTGTGGGGTGGGTGGGGTGGGTGGGGTGGGGGTAATCCTGCTTCTGCATTTTGGCATTCAGTGTATTTCGCTGTTTAAAGACTGTTGCTTTTTTGCTACGATTAATTTTTAAGTCAAATGATGAGAATGTATTGCTACTTTGAACAAAATTTACTTTCAGTTAGTACTCAAATTTTGACGGCTTAATTGGTGCATTATGTTCACATGAAATAGAAAGTTTTCAATGCTAGTTCGGATTGTGACGGGAACATACTAGGGATTGTGAGCAAATTTAAATTTTCCTACAATCTTTTGTGAATAAATTTCATTTGCAGGAAGGCATTTGCTTTAATCCAATTTTCAAGTCATTTGCATGTCTAAACTTTTATTCTTCTTAGTGTTTTCCATTTTTGAGGGGTGTGCGGTAGGAGTTGAAATTGGAACCAGTTCTGATTATGTCTGAGCTACATGCACTGGTTTTGTTCATCTCAAAGCTCAGTTTTCAGTTGATTAGCCTGTCAATGTCTTGTAAGGAGAAATTATCGCTACTGGAAAATGGGGTAATAAAAAAACTCAGTTTATCTTATATGTGTTTTAAAAGATGGGTATGTTTCGCTTCTGTTGGCAACATGTGATCTATGGCATACGAATCGCTTGGGGCTCGCTGGATGGTATATTGTAGGTGTATTGATCTTCAATTTTCTTTTGTTTACAATTTGTGACTGGGGCAAGTGGATCATAATATTAATTCTCAATTCTACTTATGCTGTAAAGGTAAGATATCAAAGTTTTCATCCTTAACAAGTATATTTTGCGTCTTGTTGAATAATCAATCAAGGAACTTTCATTTCTTCACTCAAGGCTGACAAACAATTTAACCCTGCTGAAAACAGGGTGTAATCGTTCCATCTTACCTATAGAAAGGGGTGGTCACAAACTTTCCTTTAATTCGGGGAAGTACGATATTCCCGAAGGTGATACTTGTTTGGTAGTCAAGTAATGCTATACCAAGATGCTCATATCTTAGCTTCTTCTGAAATTTCTTGCACTAAAAAAACACGTATACATGTGGCTAATGACACGTGGAGACATATTTCTTCAGAAATCTGGATGCACATGTTGTGGGCACGTCAGTATATTTTTATATTACAAATTTATCGTAATCGTATGAATTCATATAAAACATAAAAAATATTATTTTTGTTAAACTTAGATACAAAACAACAAATATAATTCGCATTATCAATATACAAACAATTGTCACTATATAAGTGTCGCTGAACTAGACATTTATGGAAACTGTGACTCTGGGTCAAGTTTGAAAAATTGTATTTTATTTTCCTAATGTGTTCTTAGTGTGTCCTAAAGTGTTCACAACGTCTCCGAGCAAAAGAATACCATAAAAAAATGGACGCATATTTAGGGGTGTGATGTGTATTTGGAGAGTGTCTTATTTGTGTCCAACATATATATGTGAGGACGATGAATGCGTCCATGCTTCTTAATTCTTGCATAACATCCACCACAGTCGCACATGGTTTGTGTGGGCTATTTTCTAAAAGTCTATTCTCTGTTTTCATTACATTTCAATGTAGACTTGTATTTGATGGTCTTACATGCATTTAATTCTTAGAGACCTAGGGAAATTCACGTGGAGGAGGATAAGAGTGATCTTAAAGCAGGAGTTGAAGAATCTGAAGAAGCATGGAAACAGACTCTAGCCTCTTTCAAAGAGCAAGCGTTAAAGATGCAGAGTGTGTCACAGGAAGCGTATGAGTTGTACTCCAAGAAAGCAAATGTCATCTTAAAAGAAACTTCAGAGCAGTTGAAAATTCAAGCAGAAAAGGCAAGACAGGATTTGAGTGTGGTTGCGAAGGAAATAAGTGAAGAAGGTAAAGAATATCTCGCCACAGCGGCAGAGAAATCCCCTGAACCAGTTAAGGATATCCTTGACACATTTGCTACTTTTGGTTCCTCTGTTGATGATGAGACGAAATTTTCTGAACTGCATGACTTTTACCTTGGAATACCATATGGTAAGCAATTAGGCATATATGAATATTTATGGTAGTAAACTCGAAGTATTCTACACTTTCACTTTCAAGATTTGTCTCTATGGTTTATGCTTCTGCCCAATAGTCATTGTCCTGTAAGAATATCTAAATAGAAGATGATACACGGTACTTCCAATTTCACTATACCACATTACTTATTCTTTGCAGGTATCCTTCTTTCATTTGGTGGCTTTCTTTCCTTCCTGCTAACTGGAAGTATTTCTGCAATTAGATTCGGTGTTATTCTTGGTGGCACTCTTTTGGCTTTAAGTATTTCAAGTATGAGATCATGGAAAAGAGGAGAGCCATGTTCTGTAGCCTTGAAAGGGCAAGCAGGTTAGTGCCTTGTATGTGTTGTAAACGTGACCCAAATGTCATTTACTTGATCATTGAGTTGAATAGCTTCAAAACAAGGAGAAAGGTTGCCTGATATGTTGTTAGGCTATCAGGTCGGGTTCATCATTATTTTTTGTATTGCGTTCCTTTCTTATAATGCCAGTACTACAAATAAAAAACAAGAAAAAAGACAGTGCCAGAACAGTTTGCTTTCACTTGTGATTTAAGTTGATTGATTGTACTGTTAATTCTGCAGCAATAGCTAGCATATTATTTTTAAGGGAGATACGCTTGCTGTTTGAGGTAACTTAGCATTCCCCTACTGTTTTGATTACACCTTCCCAAGTTCTCAACAAGGATTCAATGCACAATATTTTTCTGATGTTTATATGTTTTCCTAAACCTTGTAGAGACCACCAGCTGCCGGATTCTTTACAGTCTTCCTCAGGTACTTGAGATTTAATCGCGGAACTTAAAATTCCATTTGATCCATTTTTTCCTCCTTGCTCAAATAAGTTTTCCTATGTGTTCAGTTGAACATTATAATAGGTGTCTCGGAAGGGGAAATAACGATGACAAACTTAACATTTGGTAATAAATACGCAAAGGGACTGTGTGCTCAGACTCCTAAAACCTTCTGATTATTGAGCTGCGTCTTTACCATTGCAATCCAAACCTTATATTCAAAACCTGATAAACTTTATTAGCATGCAATCCTTTGGAGTTGCTTTTGAGTATCAATGAATATTTGACTGATAACTGGCTTTCCCTTTGCAGTGGTGCGATGGTTATGTTCTATCTGTATAGGATCGCAATGAATGGTGGACAGAAAAATGCATCAAACTCGGAACAAGGGACTGATAATTAATGTTTTGCGATACATTTACTACTGCAAAATGATAGACGAACAGGTTTCACGGCTTTCAGGGATTGTGCACGACCTGCGTAGAGGAAGAAACACCGCCACCTTTCCTGTATTCTGAGGTAGATGTATGGGTTAAGCCATTTGTATTCACCAAGAAATATTACGTCTGATTTAGTTCACGAATTATTCGAGACTCCGCCACCTTTCCTGTATTCGGTGCATGTATCACTTGCGATTTGGCTGCATGTAGGACTACAAATAAATTGAGTTCACGAATTATTCGAGACTCGATTCGGTAAAAGCTCCTTTGATTTGTC
The DNA here is from genome assembly GCA_002855965.1 of Monotropa hypopitys. Lineage (NCBI taxonomy): Eukaryota > Viridiplantae > Streptophyta > Magnoliopsida > Ericales > Ericaceae > Monotropa > Monotropa hypopitys. Next base: position 4,600 of record NMUG010011461.1, read on the forward strand.
TATTAAACAAACTAGTCCTCAATTTTAGGCTTGTTTAATAAACGAGCCTAACATTATTGGACTTGACTAGGCTTGCAAATATATGTATAAAATAAAGATTTTATATATAAATATATATAGTCCAAATCCTATCAGGATATTTATTTTCACGAGCAAATTTTTATGATCTTAATTGTTCATTATCTTTAAAATGTTTGCGATGGATTGTCAAAAAAATTGTTGGGTTGGGTTGGGTCTAGTTGAGGCCCAATTTACAAAGCTCAAATGAATGTCTTAAAGAGATTATATTCGGCTCGTGGCACATTCTTACAGTTCTACGAGGCATGAACCCGAAATTTAGATTTGGGTGCGGGTAGACAGTCTGTGCGTGCACGTGTAAGAAATTTTTTGAAGTGCATTTTATCTAATTTTTTAAGCTTTGTTGTGACCCTTAATCACACAATAAAATATATAAACTCATTACAATGTTTTTTTCCCACTGTGATTCATTATTAAATATTATTCATCATTGTAAATTCTTTGCTTTGAATAATAATTTTTTGTTCATTATTCAATAGATTTTGATCATTTTTTGTAGATTACATTTGTTACTTAAAAATATTCAAATCTACCTATATTCATCTCAACCCGTATCACATCTACAAAATATTTTGTGAGTTAAAATTCATTAAAATCTTGAGTAATCCCCATTATTTTACAAATAGTTTTTCTAGCTTCTTATCTCAGTATTTGGATGCAATTTTTGACTTTTTTAAATGAAAAGTGTGGGTTCCTGGACCCTTGACCCAATCTACCTACCGAAGATCCAATCCAGAATAACCTCCTAATGGCTCCTGCAATCAAAGACAAATGTTAGAATTGCTCGGCACCGTTCGTCGGAAAGGTTCTCTGATGCCTAAGTCAGATGAATGCTTTTAGAGAGTATATTAGCAGCGTAAGAGCTCTGTAAAACCAGAATCAATCGTGAGCTTACCCAGCTTTGCAATGGTGGTATTTATAGCATTCCCGTAGTGCGCACAATCCGGTGCCATTATCGGTAACCGTCTCGGATATCTTGCCACAATATTCGAGATCTCCTTAACTTTCCATGTTGGGCAAGGTGGGATCATAATTGATCTGGGGTACATAGATTCAGCAGCAGCCCACCGGATAACGTATCGATCCAGTGCTTCGTATATTCCTCATTGGACCGTAGTTCGGAGCCACTATTTTCCAAACGAAGGTACCTTTGAGCTGGGGCCACTGCCCCTTTGTTATGTCCTGACCAGAAAGGTCCGGTGCTAGGTAACCTATCGGGTTATCGTAGCACTTCCCCTGCCATATGGCCCAGTAACATACTAGTCCAGCAACCCTCTAGTTGGTCCAACCAACCTGTCTAGCCCGTGTTGGGCCTGCCCCTGACGGGCTTGCTCCACGATCCAACCTGTATGCATTGCATAGTCCGATTACCACAATAGCCCCTCAATACTTACGGTCCAACCGGGCCGCAAGCATTGAGTTTGTATTCCAGCTTAGGACCGGACCAATCCCCATCTTTTGACTGTGTTGATCGTAATGGTCCGTGAGCATCCTGTCTTTACGGCCGTAAGGTGAGTGTCCATCTTACAGATAGCCATAGCCAGACCTCGGTTATTGTGCCACATCCTACGGTTGCAATCAGCCTTCTGGAACTTTCCGGCCACATGTCGCAATCCTGAGCTCCATACATTGGGTCGTGTGCCCATCCGTTTTGAATTTCAAACGTCTCCCCGTCGACTATATAAGGCCCACAACCCCCTCGCTCCAACTCTTTTGCTATCCAGAGCTTCTGCATCAATCAGTAACCTTCAACCCCAGCCTTTGTCGATCTCCTTGAGCGTGGATTCCATCCTTTCTGTGCTTCAATCCTTCTTTGATCCAGGTAGTTTTGTTTCCATGCAATCCTTCTTTATTTTCTTCGAATTGAGGAAAAAAATGCCCCCTTCTTTGGACCTGGTGTTCCCTGCGCCAAGTAGCACCTCCTAAGGTACTGTAGCATTGCTACAGTGCCCACTCTGTTACTCCTTTCCCAGATAACTGATCTTGTTGCCTTCTTTTCTGGTCAGGCCAATCACGATGGAGAATAGAGGTGGTGCTGCCGAGCCAAGTGGGTAGCCGCTGAACCAGCCGGGCTTAGCCCATTTGTGGACTATTTCTCCGACGCAGCAAACCTCGGGCAATTTCAGAGGAATTACTCCATACCGGACGATGTGCTTGTGGGATTGGTGCCCATTCGGGATGATGGTGCCCCGGATATCCGGCACCGAAAGGGTTAGATCATCGTCCCCTTGATAGCCATCATAGAGGGTGGGCTCCAGTTCCCCATAACCGGACTGCTGGCGAAGATCTTGCACGAGTTGAATATCACCACTACTCAGTTCACAATTAACTTCTACCGGATCGTGCTCTCCCTGGTGGAGCTGAATTACCTGTTCAATTTGAACATTGACATAATGGAGTCGGAGAACGGAAGAACCGACGTCTTGCTGAGGTGGTTTGTTCTCTTATGTTTACTATAAATGTTCCTAGACATTTTTGGGGCGAGGACATTCTTACAGCTTCTTATCTCATCAGTTGAATGTCGTCCAATGTCCTTCAATTCCGAACTTCCTTGGATATTCTTCCTGGTAACTTTCGGGTCTCTACTATCTCATCTAAGATCTTTGGTTGTGTTTGTTATGTGCATGCTCCTCACCACCCCAGTGGAAAGTTGGACCCTAAATCTCGCAAATGTATTTGTCTTCGGTACTCCCTACCCAAAGGGGGTATCATTGATATGACCCCCTTTCTCGAAAGAAAATTGTTTTTATGGATGTCACTTTTTGGGAACACAAACTCTTTCCCCCTCTCTCGTCCCTATCTCTTTACGGGGGGAGTCCTATAGGGGAAGAGATGTTGACATCTTGCGATTCTAATTCATCTAATTTATGGCTATTCCCTCAAACTTACGATACAATGGAAAACAATGTTAGTGATGGGGAGAATGTTAGTGAGTGGGAGGATGTCTCTCTTAGTTCTAGTAATCTTGAAAGGAAAAGAGAGGAACTTGTACCTGGAGAAAGAATAATGCCCGATGTGATGGAAAGATTAGATGGGCGAGATTTAAAAACTATTTCTCACAGGAAAAAATGCTAACCTGGCGCATTACCACAATTCCAATCATCATCACCAATTCTAGTTCCTGAGATTTCAACTGAGTCCCTTGGTAATAGTCCTTCCTGTGCATTACCACAGTACCAATCATCATTACCATTTCTAGTTCATAATACTTCAACTGAGTTCCATGATAACAGTCCGTCCTCTATATCTCTCCCTTTTAATGATCTTGATGTGCCTATTGCTCATAGAAAGCCAGTCCAAACACGTAAAGTGTCGGCTCGATTATGTACCCAACATTCAATTTATCAATTTGTTTCATATTCTCGTTTGTCATCTTTGCATCCGTCCTTCTTTTCATCTCTTTCCTCTATAGCAATTCCACAAGATTTGAAGGAAACTTTTGCCACTCCAAAGTGGAAAGATGCTATGATGGAGGAGATGAAGGCCTTGAAGAAAAATGGCACATGGGAGTTAGCATATCTTCTTGGGGAAAGAAAGCAGTAAGATGTAAGTGAGTGTTCATAGTTAAGCATAAAACAGATGGCACCGTTGACAGGTACAAGGCAAGATTGGTTGCCAAAGGCTATACTCAAACATATGACATTGATTATGAAGAAACCTTTACTCCAGTGACCAAAATGAACTATTCACACTTTGCTGTCATGTGCTGCCACTCCAAACTGTCCTATTCAATTGATAAGGGATGTTAGTCTGAAAGCTCAACATTCATACTGAAGTCAGCTCGGGGTGCGCCTCAGCACTGCGGGGTAAATCTGAGGTCAGCCCTGTAATGGTCGTATCTAGGCCAGCTCTGAGGTTAAGCCCGGTCGGAGGAACCTCAGCCTGGGCATTTGTGGCCTACGTTTCCCGCCCAGTTATTATTCAAAAGAAGAACTTTGCTAAGTCAAAACAGAAACGCAGAATGCCAGCCTACTATCACGGGAGCGGGGGAAATGAATAAGGGAACATTGCAAATAATCCTGAGGACCTTCCTAAAATAAGGGAGCAGTATAAAATGAGGAGAATGGCTACAATATGAGGTACGAAATCTTTCAATAACACACCACCTTACGTTTCTCTCTTGACATCTTAGAACACTCAACTGACTTAAGCATCGGAGGTTCTTTGGCAGGCATCACACCGGTGTTAAGGAGTGTTCTTGCAGGATCTAAAGAATCGCAGAGAAGAGCCCAGAAATCAACGTCATCAGTTAGAGCCGTCTGTGGGAACATATATTCTCTTCTTTGGTGGCAGATTTCTGAATGGTAAATACTCGATCGATGGTAGGAAGCAACCATAGAGACCTCCCAGCCATTACTCCGGAGATGTTCATGGTCATGCAACATCAGGTGGAGACGTTAACAAAAATTTTAGAAGAAGTACGTCAGGAAAACCAGATTCTGAGGGACCAACCAGGTAGAGCAAATCCCAATCCAGCGGTAGGGGTTAATGGAGAGCTCCCACGGGATCCTGAAGGGAATAATGAAGGAGTGGAAGAAAATGAGGGCCGAATGATGGATGACCAATCCCAACATCAAGAACCACAAGCAAGCGGAACTCTGAGGAGGGGGGGGGGGAAGCCACCCTTGGAAAGGCAAGAGGAAGATCTTCTGGCGGATATGCACGCCCAAATTGACAAGATCTAGAGATGCGTTCAGGCCAAGGCTCCAGTTACAATAGAGGAATTTGTGTAGACCACCGATTCGCCATTTACACAACGGGTATTGGACCTACCATTGCCGACCAAGTTCAAAATGCCGGTCATCGAATTATTCAGTGGTACTACGGATCCACTGGATCATTTGGAGACCTATAAAAATTTGATGACGCTACAAGCCGTGCCGAATGAAGTAATGTGTAGGGCCTTCTCGGTCACCCTCAAGGGGAGTGCCAGGATGTGGTTCAACAAATTGAGCCCTGGATGCGTTGACAGTTTTAAGGAGTTAAGTCAGAAATTTGTTGGTCACTTCATAGAAGGACAAAGATACAGGAAGCCAGACACATATGGTCAGGTGAGGGAGTATACAACACGCTTCACCCAGGAAGCCATGCAAATTGAAAGCTCTGACGATAAAATGGCAATGGCGGCTTATATTTCAGGCCTATGGTCAGGTGCTCTGTTGTTTAGTCTGACGCAGGACCCACCGCAGGATATGGCCGAGCTCATGCTAAGAGCTCAAAAATATATGAATGCAGAGGATGCACTCAATGCGCACAGGGGTCGCGACGAGGGGAACCAGGGTCAAGCCCCTACTACACCAACACCAGTTCAAATCGACCGCAATAGAAAAGGCTCCCCAGGGGGAACGGCGCATGAATACCGAGGAAAGAGATCGGAGTCTAGGGGCTCACCCCGGAGGTTTGGCGGGCCCCTGAGAAACACAGACAATACACTCCGTTGATAGTATCAGTGGAGCACATCTTAGGTGATTTGAGGGATGATCCAGACCTGAAATGGCCTGGCAAACTTAAGAGTAACCCCGACAAGTGCCCCAGAGACAAATACTGCCATTTTCACCGCGATCATGGTCATTACACTAATGATTGCATCGACCTGAAGGGTCAGATCGAGGACCTCATCCAGAGAGGACGCTTGCGGAGGTTTGTTGACAAGAGAGATCAAGACCTCAGAGAGGAGGACCGCACCGGGAAGAAAGAGCTAGGGCCCCAGAGAACAATGACCCTATAGGTGAAATTAGGGTTATTTACGGTGGGTCAGCCGGTGGTGGCTCATCCAGCTCTGCTCGGAAGGCTCACCTCAGGAGTTTGAGGTCAGATGACCCAATGGAGGTATGTGCTGTGGAAAGACCAAGTAAGCATCCCAGGAGGTCAGGTGTGCTGATCACTTTTTCCGAAGAAGACGAGAAAGGGACAGTATACCCACATGATGACCCACTTGTGGTGCAC
>NMUG010011462.1:0-10621 GCA_002855965.1 Monotropa hypopitys
CATATATGCATGTACCAGTATGGTTTCTCAGAGGACCCTCGATTTCACAGGTTATCCGAACCACTCCGAGAATCTCTGTTGAAAACACCGTACAATGCACCAGAAGGCTATAATATCTCCGTTAAGTCCATTCTCTTGGCCCTTCTCCCTCAAACCGACTCGCTGTTGGAAACTAGCATGTCAGAATCCCAAATTCGCAGTGAAATCAAAGACTTCAGTCTATACTGCACCGCATTAGCTTCGTCCACAAATTCGACCTCCGACCACCTGTCATGGATTCCAAGTTCACTTTCCATTGCAGCAAACTCGGCCTTTCGAGATCTCTCGAAAGCATTTTCCGGTAGTTTAGGGCTGTCAACGAGGGTTCTGGAATTAGGTTTTGATTTGAGATTGATGTCGGACGAGAACATATTGGAGGTTGAGTTGATGCCTGAAGTGTTGCCTTTGCTGAAAGACAAAATTAAAGAGAGTTCAATTGATAAGGGAGGCGATGGCAATGAGATATCCGCTGCGGTGGCCAGGACTCCGGTTGCTTATGCCATTGTGTCTGCTTATCAGTTTAGATGGTTTGTGACACAGGTTTGTGCTTTATTACATTGCAATTTTTTTCTATATTAGGGTTGTGTTTGTGGGGTGATGTTTTAACTTATGTGTTTATGCTCTTTTCAGCTTGAGTGCCCACATTTGGGGAGGTTGTGCTCTTTGGTGATTCCTTGTGCATTGACATGTCTGGATCACTGGTCGCCGGAGGTGAAAGTAGGTGTTCATGATTTACCATAATAGTGATTTTACACTTAGTGAGCATAATAAGTACTGTCTTAGAAGTGTAAGGGATACGAAACCAACATACAAAGAGACTGTCTAATTTTTTGACACCCCACACATTTTTATCTCAGCCATGGAGATGCTAAAAGACTTTCATAATTTGAAGGGAACTAGAAAGTACTATATGAAACTAGAGAGGAAACACTTCTTGAATTCACCAAATTGAAATACTAAAGCAATGTGTGTACATTGTACGGGCCCTCTTATTTATGCTTGCATGTCTCGTTTTCTTATGGTCAAGATATGTTGTATGGTATTAACCAGTGCATCAGTCTTATACATAAAGTTTACAAACCTGTACAGGAAGTAAAGAGTTATGGTTTCTTCTATGTTTTGGTAGCTTGGTATGATTGTTGAGGATGCTAGTCTTTTTGTTTAATCATTTCAGGGACAGGGCATGATTAGCTTTATACATCTTGCAAAAAATGTAAATGCTGCAGAGCTAAGTTGGTACGAAGACGTGATCCTTGATGCATGCTGTCAGAATATTGCTTCTAGCGACGAAATATGGCACCTTGTGGTTGAGATGTCGGTTGTTCTGTTGACTTGTATCCAACGAAGTAATCCTCGCAGCTCATGGTATACTATGATACTTCAAATATTTGCGTTATTTGAACGAATCATAGACTAGTGTTGTCGTGAAGTTTTACTAAAAAGCAACGCCCATTTGGTACTCATTAATGAGTGTCTAGGAAGGAAAAATGATGAGGATGTGCCTAATCTTGGGTAATAATACGCAAAGTGATTGTGCTCAGACTTGAATTCAAGACCTTAATATTACTGGGATGAGTCTTTATCACTGCACCACCAATGCTAAAGAAGAGCAAAGATTCTCGATTCATATTAGGTATTGACTCACCCACAACTCTGTTGCAATGAAGGTACCTTTCTTACTCTCAGCCATTGATTAGAAGGGAATCTGTTGACTTTGCACGTGTCCTCTTCACTCAGTGCAACTTAATACAATAGATGACCATGTTTACGTTGTGACACATTACATACAATTTGGAGTTAAGACCGAGGGTATGGACATGGTAGACAATTTCTTGTATTGGATAGATAGTTTCTGCTGGTGAGAGTGTGCTGGTATTCCTTGTATCTTACAGTTATCCACTTGTTTTGTTTTTGTTATACCAGCCTGCTAGCTGGGTGTTCAGTCAGTCTTGTAGTCATCTACTGCATTTTCATCGTGGCTTACTTGATACTTTGCATAGGTATGAAAGGATACTGGGCGAGATGTTGAGTCACTTGGAGCGACAACCAAGAAATAAGGAGCGGCGTGTAGCATGGCTTAAGCACATCGACCATGTTTTTAATGTAATGGGTCTTGTATTGCTAGCTCATTTCAGACGTATATTTCCACTCTTCTTTAAGTGGATGCATGCTGATGATGATGAAACCACTTTGCTGGTAAGAATTGATTGTTCTTCCCTGCGTAAAGTTGATTATTTTGACTCGTATTGAGGTTTTTGGAAGTCTTGAGCAATTTCAAAATATTAAATCGAGACATATCTCTTTTCAAGGTTTTCCTTTATCAAAATTGATGAAAGTCTAGTATGTCGATACACTGAACCGATTCTCTGTCATTAATAGCGACCGGTAGCAATATATTTGATGAGAGAATCTCATCAATCCGTGATTCTCTGTTGAATGACTGTTACTGATTTATTTTATTATCTCCATTCTGTAAATAGGGAAATGTGTCTGATACGATGGATATTTCTGCAATACGTTATTGGTGTCACGAATTCCTTGAGTTACTCTTTAAAAGTGATCACTGAAATTGTTCCACTTCTCATTAACCTGCAGGTTCTGGAACGGGTCCATACAGTTATAAAGTTAACTTGGATAAGGAACACGCCATTTATTGAAAGGTGAGCTCACAATATGGTGCTTTGTGCTAATACAGCATGTACAGTCTGTGGATCGGGATATCCCATGGAAAGCAAATTATTCCATTGTGCCTTTCCTTTCATCTTTAACAATGGATTGACCACAGACAAGATTAGATTGTGGTAGTGATGGTAAACGTTTTTTTTACAAATTGGTAGGTTTTGCACATCAGAAATTACTTACTTGAATGATAAAGGGATTTAATGAGTATTATGTTTTACAGCGAATCATGTTAAGATCAGTTACGTACCCATTGATGTGTATGGGAGGGGTAGATTGGCACGGTCCTATTCTTTGGCAGTATATCCACAAAGGATGTCATATATGCTTAAATGCTGTCCTTTGGCATTTGGTATTTACACAAATGTCTGGTCCTATCCCTTTGGCAAGATAAAACTGATTGATTGTAAAATGTATGGCAAGATAAAAGTGATTGTTTCAGTTTCATGTGATCCCAAAAGCTTTGTTCGGGTAATTAGCAGAAACCTCCCTGTTTTTAGCAATAGTTAAGGGCTGTTAGTTCTTGAGGGTTCATGGGCACTACATTTCATTTTTCTCCTGTAGTTTTTACTATAAATCTTCAAATGAAAGAATGGCTGTAGCTGTGTAATATACATATCATATCATTGTCTTACTGTTTATGTCCATCAACCCCCCACCCTCCAAAAGTTTTGACCACCACCAAAGATTTCGGCCACCATAACCACCTCGTTCCTTCTTATAATATACCTTTTCTACAACATAACGTAACCCATGTATACCCCAATCATTAAGGGTATGGGAGGAAGAAGGATTGGAGACAGACTTAATATTTTGCAATATGTACATAACATACCTTTTTCTGATTCTAAATAATTTTTTGTCGAAAAAAATGTACCGCTGAATCTCTCTTTACCTGAATTTTCCTAGATGAATTCTGGGCGCCACCGCTATTGTGTTACTTGTCTGGCTAAAAGTTCCCCAGTTAGTTTGCTGTGAAAACTAAAAAAAAATGCATGCATATTTATAGCATAACTTGGTCATTAGAAATTTGAGGCTCAGTCTATTCCTAGCTGTTTTTGCAAAGTTCAAGATAGTTGTTGACTTGATGGGTTTATTTTTAGTCTTTTTTAGTTGCATTTATTGAATAATGTGCTTGAATTTATGGGCTTTTATAATTCTATATCGTAGTAAGCGTACTACTCTGACCACTTGCATTGTTAACACACAGATTTTGTATCCTAAAGTTACTACCACAAATACAATTGTTGGGCTATTGTGGTGGCGATGGAACCACTTACTTTAAGGTCACTCTCCATAGTTACCAGATACATCTGTGAACAATGAATAGGCCTTGTAGGCCCAGTGGTACGTAATTTAGTACCACAACTTTGATGTCATGGGTTCAAGTCCCTGTGTGTATCCAACCAAAGTCGATAAAATTTGGTTTAAAAACCTTGACCGAATTTCCTATGAAAGCCAGTGTGTGTGTATACATTGTAGAAATTCAATAAAATATGCCTCGTGCAGTGTTGCTATTTGGTTGTTTTGTCTCCCTGAGGGTTCTCCTCCCACGTCCTAGTTGTATCCTTGAAATTAGTACTTTCAAGTTCCATTTTAGCTTCCTTCATTAACTTCTTTTCCGTTCCCTGTGATGCAAATGTGATTGCTCCAGTTACAACACACTGTCTATTCACCATCTATGCAGTCCTTCTAATTTCTCCTTTGGCATTTTTCTCTCTCTTGTCTTTTGTATCTCAGATTGGTAGATGAGCTCACTAGTTTACACAAGGAGGCAGCATTGAAAATTGCTCGAGAGGAAATTAGAGCACAGATTCTTCGGATACTAATATTGCTTCAGCAGTTAATAATACGTCATTTCTTGTTCTTTCAGAGATTTATATACAAGGATACCAAGTTACCAACATCTATTACTTGGGCTAATTTCAATTGTGTTTTATTTTCCTTTTTCTTCAACTTAAAGATGCAAAGGCTCGCAGTTTGAGGCAGCTTGGGACAAGCACAAGGATGACCCGGACTTGACCGCTCTCAACCCATCCCTAAGTTGAAGAAATGATACTATGGTAAAACCTTCTTATTTACTATAAAACAGCTCTTCTAATAGAACTGGAGGTTGTACTGACTTCAAATCATCATTATAGTAGACATTGTTTACAACAGCAAATTTGAATTTTGAGAAAACTTTTCATGTTTGGTCTATCCACTTAGCAGTCCCTAATTGTTACAATGAACCCTTTTCCCCAAACCTCTTACCCAATGGTGGATGTTGACAACATTCGTGTTGGCCCAAATATGCAACCAAAGAGGGGATCAAAATGTGTCTAACTTAAAAATTCTTTTAAGAAAATTACTTAGACACACGTGCTGAAGCAAGATAAGGTAAATAAGATGAATATGCCAAGATTAAAATGTTCATCAAGAATGGGTTGATTGACTCAAACTTAAGTATTCGGTTATACCACCCGGAAGAGCTATTTTTAGAGGAGCACAAAGCCTCGTAATAAGATTGTGCTTCTTTCCTGGCTATTCTTTCGACCTGCTGGGAACAATAAGTGGAAATTGGCTTGCGAGCTAATTTACTTCTACCTTAAACTTGCCTAGACATAGATCAAACCAAACCAAAAAGAGTTAATTCTCAATCAGTTGGGGTCGGCTACATGAATCCGTCTTTTTTATAGAGTTATGTCAAGTGTATTTCTTTAATATTCAAAATACACGTCCTTTCTAACTATCTCTTATAAAGTCGGTTTTAATCTTCCTCCCCCCTTAGTGCCACCAGTTACTAAAATAAGATCAATCTTTCTAACTACCACATCATCCGATCTACCATAAATATGTCCAAACTACATTAACCTATTTTTTCTCATCTTGTCTTCTATCATTGTTATGCCTAACATTCGATGAATATTTTCCTTTCTAACTCTCTCTCGTAGAGTCTTACCGTACATCTACCTCATCATTCTTATTTCGGCTGCACTCATCTTACTTAATGTTATTTTTAGTGGCACATCATTCCGTGCCATATAATATGACTGACTGCTATCAATTGAGCCATGTTATGTATAATGCTCGTTTCATGGTAATTCTTGATTTTGGAGGGTTAGTGGTTTTCTTTACAGTAAAAGTTCTTAGGCAGCTCTCATTTTCTTATATCTGTTTAAACTTCCTCATTCCTCTGGATGCAGGTGGTTCAACGATAACTTCGTAAATCTGAGATATTAGATTCCAGGGGTTCGAATGTCCGAAAAAATGATCATCACTGAGCAGTTTCATGTATAAAGGCACATCTTCTGGATCCAAAGTTCCTTGCACATCGGTAACAAGCTCTTAGTTACATTTCATTAATCATTGTTTGCAACCCCGAAAAAAAACCCGAGATTCTCATTTGGTAGTGGATGACAGTTCTCCCAACTCGGGATTCCCTGCTTGTTCCTATTTCATCCTTATGTTCTATGTATTCCAAGAGGTAGGTAGGGACATTGGAGCACTGGCAATTCCTTCACATATTCTCCATAATTCATTGGCACATGACAGGCCAGCTGGTGTTTTTTAAAACTTTTTTTTTTGAGAGAGTGAATGTGTATTTGACTATTGTGTATATAGATGAATATAAACTTGCAGTCCATTCTTGCTGAGGTTAAAAGGCTGGTGTTTTACAGGATTTCTACGATGCCTCGAGGATGTCAAACCTGCTTCGCTTTCTGCTCAGACAGCTCTTTCAAGTTCTTCTGTTCAGTCAATGCAGTTGGAGTTTTGCACTGATCCTATTCACTGCTGTCTAGTTCTGTTAACGAATTGAATTGAGCCGAACTTTAAATTATTCGGATTCGGTTTGTTAAAATTTTAGCAAATTCGAACTCGAACTCAGTTAAAATTTGACGAACCGAGTTCGAGCCGAACTCTTCTAGTTTGACTCAAACTCGAACGCGTTCACAAACCTTAACGAGCGAAAAATTAATACCTATTTATGTATGCATAAGGATCTAAGCTATAAATAAATAAGTTTTCTACATACTTAATTATAAGAAACATATCTATAGAAGTTTATATATTCACAAATTTTGAGAATTTTATTTTATGTAAATATATATTTATATATATATAATTATTTATGTATAAATTTTTACATAAAATTTTCATTTTGTACATATATTCTAGGTTTGCGAGTTTAATCGAGTCAAATACTATTATGCTCAGTTTTGATTTCTTTATCAAACGAGCCTAAAATTGAGGTTCAAGTTCGATTCATTTAATAAACTAATCAAACTCGAACGAGCTCTTACCGAATCAAGTCTCGAATAGTTCGCGAATGCTCTTACCGAATCAAGTCTCGAATAGTTTGTGAATGCTCAGTTCATTTAGCACTCTTGTGTCTCGTTTTTTAAGGAGAATTTTTTTTTCAGTTTCTTCTAATTTATGTGCTTACCCCTTTAGTTAGTTCAAGTGCTTGTTAGAAGTTCCATGCTGCTGACAAGTCTTTTCTAGGTTTTCTTGGGCTTTGCGACGGTGCCATTGGGCCCACCTCGGATCCCGCATGAATAATTTGAACGATTGATTTTTTAAATATTATTTTAATTGATTATGTAGAAATAAGCTCATTCGGATGATAACTTTAAGTACTTTCAAATTTTCTATATTTTCATTCAGAAGTTTGGAGAAAATATTTATAGTTATTCGAATGAGTTGATTTTGTGCAAGATCATTTAAAATTATATTTAAAAAATAATTAGCATCTCAAATTATTTATGCGTAACCCGGGGTGAGCTCGGGGACAGGGACCTGCTGTGCTTCCAACACATAAGGAGCTTTTGTGAAGGTGGGGTTGGGGTCAACGCAGGCTCCACACGAAAAATTTGATCAGGAAATTAAATTTGAAATATAATTTTAAGGTATTCTATAAAAAATCAACCCAATTGAATAATATAAAAATTCTTAATCGTTTGAATTTTCATTCGCTTTTCAAAGTTTCACTTAAAACTGTGAATAAAAAAATTAAATGATAGGATTTTTTTTACATTATTTGATTCAACTAAATTTTTTACAGGTATCTTAAAATCATATTTCAAAATTAACACCGAGATCAAATATTTTGTGTGGGGCCCGTGTGGGGTCATTCCCACCTCACATCAACTCGTGCTGTAGGCCCCCAAGTCTCGGTGAGCCCCAATGGTAGCCGGTTTTCTTACCTATGCTATGCTAGTTAGTTTGCTGTAGTTGGAGGTCAGGGGCATTTCCCAGAATAATTTTTTTACAAAAACAAGAATCTTTTTTACGACGACGATGATAATGACGAGAAAAAGGAGACTATTTTCTCTACTCCTACTCCCTCCTTTTTAATTTGTTTGTCTACCTTAGCTATTTTGGATCTTAAAAAATTGTCCATCTTTTAATTTATATAAAATTATATATATATCAATTAGTTATATTAAAAGTTGTGAAAATATTATAAACTCTAAAATCACGATAATTTTTCAAAAGCTATGTTGAATTTGAACAAACAAATCGGAACTGATCGAAGTGAGTACCTTTTATGTGAGGCAACGCGGTTCAATGGATTATAATAACATCAAACATATTTTTATATTGTTCTTAAATTATATGTCAAAATTAATTGAATCACAATTTAAGAACAAGATATTCAAGGGGTTTTATAAAAATATTTCAATAAGAATCTATAAAAAATGATCAATCAAGAACAATAAAGATTTTAATCTTTCAAGCATAATCTTACACAATTTTCATAAAAGATCAAGTATTAGATATCAATGATGGATATACAATTCATTTTATGATACCAAATTAAAAGCACCAAGTATTTAATCAGTCATATCAAAGATGTTGGCTCAGAAAATAGGGGTTAACGATTCAAATATGCACAAAATGTGCAATCAAGAGGGTCAAAATTATGTTCAAATAAAAATTCTTTCCAAGATAAAGAGTTTGGGCTAAATGAAAGATCAAAATATATTTGAATCTAGATCAAGGAATCAATGGCAAAACACTTCCGTTGCATCTAAGTTGTTGCAATAGGGCAGCGATTGAGATTTTTGAGATTGTTTTGGTTCTAATAGCGTTGATCCAAAAATACTTTTGATATGATGAAAGAGCAAGCACAAACTAACGCAAACCAAGCAAACACAAGACAACCAAAAACAATCACAAAGAAATAAGTGCAAGGCAAAAGTAAGGAGATGGAATACCAAGAAATATAGTGTCGTTAGGCTTGTTCATGGCCAAAGGTACGTCCACTTCCTTTAATATTATAAGGGTTAAATAAACTAAGAATTACCTTAATGGTAATAATCAAATTTTACAAAGTGTTTTGAGCTATTTAACCAGGCAAGCTCCTAGCCTTGTGAATCTTCCGGGTGTCTATGAACTGTTGTTTTGATTTGCTTTCGGGTACACTCCAACTTTTAATAGTCTTCTGGGTGCTATCGGCCTTGAGCGCTTCCGAGTGCCTCCAACCTTTGCAAGTCCTTCAACCAATGAACTTGACTTCCAATACAAGTGAATAATGAAATAAAGATAAAGAAGACAATCATTTCCTCTTACAAATGAAGAACAACTCTTTCTAATAATATTATAAGTTTAACACAACTTTTTCTCAAGAAATAATATGAGGAAATACAAGTAGAGAGATGTAGAGAGAGAGATTTGAGAGAGATATAAATATAAAACTTGTAGGAGTAGTCTTAGTGTGTTTAGGTGTCAAACACATATTTATATAACCACATGTGAGAATATAGGCATTTATAGGCGTTGAGTGGTATTGTGGTAATTTAGTAACTTAAAAGCAATTTTCTATATTTTTACACAGTCTGGCATGGGACCGGTAGGGGGCTGGTATGCCGTCCGATATATCGGACGATGTGCCAGTTAGGCCAAAAATTGATTGAAAATGAAACACAGAACTTACTGCCCATTTTTTCACAAATATGGTACCGGACCGGTCGGGCGGTATGCCGGTTGCTTGAATTTGAAGGCCCAGACCTACTGCTAAAAAATGCTCAGGCCGGTAGTGAATTGGTATGCCGACCGGTGTACCTGCCGGTGAGCCGGTTGGGAATCCAGTTGGCTGTAGGCGTGTTGCTCAGAATATGTTGATGCTTGATCCATTGGCTTGATAATTTGATTTCTTGCAACTTTCCTAAAGATCATAACTTAGAAAAATATAAGAAGAAATAACATTGTTAGCATACATATTTTCTAAGCATAATTTATAAATATATAGCATGTCCGAATTCAAATTAAGCCAATACAACATACAAGGGGCCTAAGGAAATCTTTGTAAAGATAATTAAACTTTGTTAGCAGATTTCCTTAGCCTCTATGAAATCATTTGACAAAAAACACAAAGATATAAATATTTCAAACATTTTAATCAATTTCCTTAAATAATAAGATTTTCAATCTTTAAGCATAAAATAAGAAAATAAAATTATTTTAATGTAAACTAAATTTGTGGGATAAAAACCATTAAAAATACATCATCAAAATCATAGAGTCAATAAAAGAAACCATTCTTAACATTAAAATAAATTCATGATGTCAAAACATATAACAAGAGGCATAGGAATCAAGAATATAATGATATGACAAATCAATGCATAAAAACCTAACTACAAATTAGACGAGCAGTCAATTTTTAAGAATCCAAAATACTTTGGATTCAACAACATTATCATCTATATAACAATATAGGAAGGTTTTTCGTCACATATAATGACATGATTGGTTGCATATTTTCAACCATTAGATCTCATTCAAGGGCTCAAATTAGACTAGCATTAGTTTGAGAGAGAGATTAGAAATGATTGATTGTTATATGCACACCCTCAATTACACACCCCGCGCACACCCTGTATGAGTGGGTTCTACACGTGCAACAAATTGAAAATCT
>NMUG010011463.1:0-10623 GCA_002855965.1 Monotropa hypopitys
TTTATCAGCTTTTCTGCCGCCCGATGTTGTCAGGCGGCGCCGCCTGACATTGTCGGGGCCGACCGGTCGGCCACACGACAGCTCACTCAGAGGGGACAACTTCACTGCCCCACGCCGCAGGTGGGCGGCTCACCCGCGCCGAAGCACGTGCCCAGCACTCTCCGATGCCCTATTTAAGGAGCTTGGCAGCCATTATTTGGGACACACATTCTCTCTCTCTAGCCTAAACTCTACAAGTTTTCCTTCTCTCTCTAGAACTCAGTTCTGACTTTGCCATCGGAGGGTCCACCGGCGACGACGCCGGTAGCCTAACGTTTGTCTTCCTGTGCAGCCAGGTTCAGCCGCTCAATACCACAGCTCACCGTCGGAATCCACCGCAGAAAAGGCTTACCCCCCAACAATAAACTTTTCTTTGAAAAACGGTGAATGGAAAGTCCATAGCCTAATTTTACCACAATCCCCAAAGATGTCATTTTATTTTTTTGGAAAAATTTTTGTGGAGGATTAACAAAATGCAGGTAAGGACTCCCTTCAGTATGCAATGTTTCCTAAGAAATAATAATAGGGTTTTAGTTTTTGACTCTTTTTTGGGCTTTTCTATATGCATATGTGGCTGTGCGGGGTTAAGGTTTAAGGTTCCCAAATCTTCAGACCTCCGGTCCCGTGAGGGTAACCATCTTTGAGTCGATGATTTAATTGAGGTGCCCTTTTCCACGACGATGCCATAATCGCAAAGCTTGCTTCAGGCCCCCGGGGGTAAATAGGGTAACATCCATTTGGCACGGTCATGACTGACCTCCGATTTAAATGGGTAATGATGCAAATGATGTATGAAAAATTTACAATGCAGATAAAGAAAAATTTTATTTTTGAAATATAAACATGAATAAATAGCATTTTTAGAAAGCGATTTTTTTTGCCGCATTAGCTCCTTTTTTGCGCAACCTGTATTGTTCCTGAAAGGATCACACTAAATTGCATATTAGTAGTGGGCCGAGAAAATGACTGAATTTTGGTTAAAAGGTTGATTTCAAAAGTTTAGAAGCCAAAATCCTCTTAAGTCCCCAGCGGAGTCGCCAGCTGTCGTGCCCCAAAAATTTTCCGGTCCTCCCCTCTTTCCCCATTCGAAGAGTGTAGAGGGATTTCCGTACTCTATCTTCTTTTGTTGGCTTAATGCGATGGGTTTTTGAAATGAAAAGGGACAACTGGATTGTTTAAAATTTAAAATATCAAATTAATAATAAATTGCAATTGCCGGTATAATATAAATTTCATTATTAATATATTTTTCGGAGTCGCCACCTGACATAGAGTTATGGTGATTCCAGAGTTTTAGGTTCGGGGATTTACTGTTACGTGTATGGAAGGTGTTAGGCACCCTACATCGTCCTTTCGGTACTTCATTTTCAAAATCAACCTTTATCAACCAAATTCAAACATATCTCGGCCAAGAGATAATAAAATAGAATAAAAGTGAATTTAAACCGTATTTGTTTTTATGATTTTCTTTTATTAAATGGACGGAGTTTTGATGTATTTTATATATTTTCTCTTTTTCTTGAAATTTCAAAGGGATGATGAATGATCCGACAAAGAGCCAATTCATGAATTATTTATTGATTTGAATCACAAAGATTACTTAATTCACCAGTGATTTAAATCTAGAGATTGGATTATTTTATTTTCGTTTTTGTTTTAGATTTGAAATCTCCAAAAATAATAAATGCCCCGGTTAGGAACCGATTCAAGAATTATTCCCTCATTTAGATCACAAAGGTTACTTGATTTCGCCGGTAATAAAAATTAGGAGATTGAATTGTTTTTGTTTGTTTTTTATTTTGGATTTGAAATCTCCAGAAATAATAAATGCCCCGGTTAGGAACCGATTCAAGAATTATTCTCTAATTTAGATCACAAAGGTTACTTGATTTCGCCGATGATAAAAATCGGGAGATTGAAGTGTTTTTGTTTGTTTTTCATTTCGGATTTGAAATCTCCAGAAATAATAAATGTCCCGGTGAGGAACCGATTCAAGAATTATTTCCTGACTTAGATCACAAAGGTTACTTGATTTCGCCGATGATAAAAATTAGGAGATTGAATTGTTTTTGTTTGTTTTTTATTTTAGATTTGAAATCTCCAAAAATAATAAATGCCTCGGTTAGGAACCGATTCAAGAATTATTTCGTGATTTAGATCACAAGGTTACTTGATTTCATCGGTGATAAAAATTGGGAGATTGAATTGTTTTGTTTATTCTTGTTTTTTTATTTGAAATCTCCAGAAATAATAAATGCCTCAGCTAGGAACCGATTCAAGAATTATTTTCTGATTTAGATCACAAATGTTACTTGATTTCGCCAGTGATAACAATCGGGAGATTGAATTGTTTTTGTTTGTTTTTGTTTTTGATTTGAAATCTCCAGAAATAATAGATGCCCCGGTTAGGAACCGATTCAGGAATTATTTCCTGATTTAGATCACAAATGTTACTTGATTTCGCCGGTGATAAAAATCAGGAGATTGAATTGTTTTTGTTTGGTTTTGGTTTTGATTTGAAAAAGGAAAAAGAAGAGACTCGGGGGGAGATGAAATGGACATGAATACAAGATATATATATATAGATATATAGATGTAGTAGAATAGATAAGTATATATATATATATTGTGTTGGTATGGCCGAACAGAACGATGTTAAATATAATTGTTGGGGGCTGACGTGTTTAGAGGCCGGAGCTATGACCTCTGCCACGAGGACCGCAACACAGGCCAGCTCGCAGACGGCCGAATAGTGCATAGCCGGAGTTAGGGCCTCCCTCGGGCTCTCTCCGGCCAGGAGACTCACAGCCCAGAGGAGGTGCCTAGCCGAAGCAACATGAAAGTAAGGTCACGCGACCGAACAGAGGAAGGGCTGACACGGGAAGCTCTCTCGGGGTCACTTCTGTGCAGAAGGTTCATTGCCCAGGGACGGCCCGGTCAACAGCCAGCTTCGCCGAAGTATGCCTCTTTGGACAGATAGGACAAATATCTCGTATACAACAAAGATTCTCTCAGAGACAGCATACTGGGTTTTGCGCATTGGTAGACACACGCCTGACATAGGAATCAGCTTTTCCATGATTCCCGCCGCATGTCAGACATGCTTTATCAGCTTTTTTGCTGCCCAATGCTGTCAGGCGGCGCCGCCTGACACTGTCAGAGCTGACCGCTCGGCCACGTGCTCAAACGCACAGGGGGGACAGGCGCACTGCCCCATTACACGTCACCATAGCATAACCGCGCTGAAGCGCGTGTCTCTCACTCTCCGATGGATCTATAAATTGGGAAGATCATTCAATGCAGAGGTACACTCTCTCACTCTAGCCCAAGCTTTGTCATTTTGCTTTCTCTCTCTACAAATCTCTTGCTCACTTTATCATCGAAGGGTCCACCAGCGACATTCTCTGGTAGCCTAACATTTTCTTGTTTTGCAGCCCAGCTCAGCCTCATCACCGCCGCTTGCAACCGGGAACCACCGTGAGGAAAGCTTACCCCCAACAATTGGCGACTATACTGGGGAAACCTTTCTCAAAATCTCAAAATCTCTGTTGCAGCTTGAAGATGACTTCTAGGGATCGAAACTCCAAGGATAACCATTCTGATGACAGGATGAACAAGGGAAAAGAGGTGGTCAGAATAGGGGACTCTGCTCTCCGTCCCCCTGAGCGCACCCGTACTGACGCGAGCATCCACTCCAGTGATTTCCCTGACCCCCAGCCAAGCTCACCACGAGGCAGTATATCCGTAAGTTAGAAGAAGACTTGGGCCAGAGAGACCAACAGATCGATGCTCTTATGCACGAGATGACTCTCCTGCGGAAGGCCACAGAGAAAAGGAAGGAGGCATCAGCACCGAGCCAGGTAGAGGACGGTCGGGACTATCAGGAGCCTTCCCAGAGCAGAAGCAGATCAGAGTAGGATAAGCCTTCAGCCCTGAACAGGTTGGGTCAACGAGAACCATCACATCAGGTGTCGAGTCTCGCCTCCTCGGTACAGGGACGAGCATTCGGCCTGCTTTATTTGATTCAGGATCTACTCACTCGTTCATTTCGAAATCCAACTCTCAAAAAATTAGTAGAAATCTTAAACCATTAGGATTTGACTTGCTCGTATCTCAACCCATGAGCAAGGGAGTCGTATGCTCATCTGTTCTTAGGAATTGTGACATTTCGATGAATGAAGCTCGTACCACAATCGATTTTATCCCTCTAGCTATGTCCAATTTCGATGCAATTATTAGAATGGACTGGCTGTCCCAATTTAAGGCCAAGATCGATTGTGCAAGGAAGTGTATAGTCTTCGTAGGACTCGGAGAGGAAGAAGCCAAGCTTGAAGGAGAAAGAGTCACATCACCCCATGTTTCGTATCCATAGCACATGCTCATTGACTTTTGCAGAAAGGATGTCAAGGTTACCTTTGCAACATTTTATCTACGACGCCAAGTGCCCGTTCAATATCTGATATCCCCATAGTTTGTGATTTCTCTGATGTTTTTCCCAAAGATTTGCCAGGAATACCTATTGATCAAGAAATAGAGTTTAGTATCAAGACTATTCTAGGAATTCAACCAATATCTAAAGCACCCTATCGAATGGCACTCACAGAATTGAAGAAATTGAAGGCACAACTCCAGGAACTGGTAGATAAAGATTTCATCCAACCTAGCTCATCACCGTGGGGAACACCAGTTTTGCTAGTCAAGAAGAAAGATGGAACAATGCGACTCTGCATCGATTATCGGGAGCTAAACAAAGTCACCATGAAGAACAAGCATCCGTTACCGAGAATTGACGACCTATTCGACCAATTGCAAGGAGCCAAAGTATTCTCAAAGATCGACCTTTATTCAGGATATCACCAGCTCAAAGTTAAGGCAGAAGACATAGAGAAGACGGCTTTTCACACCAGGTATGGACATTTCGAATTCTTAGTTATGCCATTTGGCATCACCAATGTACCTGCAACATTTATGGACCTAATGAACCAAATCTTTATCAACTATCTCGACGACTTCGCAATCGTATTCATCGATGATATTCTCATCTACTCTAAGAACGAGGAGCAACATGTGGAGCACTTGTCAATCGTTTTGCAGACCCTTAAGGAGAGAAAGCTTTTTGCCAAATTCAGCAAGTGTGAGTTCTGGCTCACGAAGATCCAATTTCTCGGGTACATCATCGACGAACGTAGAATCTAAGTGGACCCTCAGAAGATAGGAGCAATCCAAGAATGGCCCAAGCCAACCTCGGTAACCGAAGTTCGTAGTTTTCTTAGACTCGCCGGATACTACAGAAAATTTATCAAGGACTTTTCAAAGATCGCAACCCCGATGACGGAGCTGACAAAGAAAGGAGAGCCATTTGTTTGGTTAGAAACCAGAGAAGGAAGTTTTCTGGAACTGAAGAAGCGACTCACGACAACACCTGTTCTCGTACAGCCACAGAAAGGAAAAGACTTTGAAGTCTACAGTGATGCGTCACTTAGAGGACTCGGATGTGTTCTGATGCAGCAAGGTCAAGTTATTGCTTATGCTTCCCGACAGCTAAAGCCTCGCGAGAAGAAATACCCAACTCACGACTTGGAACTAGCCGCAGTAGTTTTCGCATTGAAGATTTGGCGCCACTATCTTTATGGAGTTACCTGCAACTTATTCACCGACCATCAAAGTTTGAAGTATCTTTACACCCAGAAGGATCTGAACCTCAGACAACGATGATGGCTAGAGCTGATAAAGGACTACGACCTCAATATTCAATACCACCCTGGAAAAGCCAACACTGTCGCAGATGCCTTAAGCTCGCATAGATCCATAAACCCACACACAGCGATACACATCCACACGCGAACATCACACATGGCAAAAAATCAAACACACACATGGCAAAAAATCGAACACACACATAGCCACCGCAAACTTCACACACACACACACACACAGAGAGAGAGAGAGAGAGAGAGAACGGAGCACAACTGAAGAGCTTGCACATATCCACAAACCCACACACACAGATTGAGATAGAGAGAACGCAATACACACATACAGAGAGAGAGCACATGTCGTCGTCGCCCATATCGTCACCGGACGCAAGTGTGAGAGGGAGAGAGAGAAAGCTCTTGTGTGGCGTGGTGTATGTGTTGGTTTCAAAAAAAGTGAGAGCTCTAGCGAGGGCAGTGTATTGTGCATTTCAAAAAAGAGAGAGAATGTGTATTGTATATTTGAAAAATGTATTGTGCAGTGTGCAAAGGCAGTGTGCATGGACTTGGATCGACAATGTTTGTGTAAACATATATTATTCTCTCAATTCTAATCTAAGGGCTTAAAATGCGTAAGACATAAATCCAATTTTTCAAAATGTACATGTTTCAAATTTGTTCAAAAAACTCACTTCTTCCTTATTATATAGATATATTCGAGTTTTCTCGTGCTACCACGACACAATGGAGATGTGATCTTGTATTTTGAGACCCAACATAAATAATTTGAGTTATTGACAAATTTTAAAATAATTTTAAAATAACTTTTGAATAAAAGACAATTATTTGGGATTAGTCAGTTACAGTTATCCGAAAAAGCAAAATTTTTATAGAATTATTTAAAAGAATATTTTAAAATTTATTAACGATTTGAATTATTCATGCAGAACTTCGAGGTGTGTGATCAAAAAAAATTTGTAAACTATTAAATTAAATCAATTCTAATCCTTTATAATAAAATATGATGTAACACGGTCAGGGCCGGCCCCAGGGTAAGCCCCACAAGCTCAGGGGCTCGGGAACACCCTGGGCAAGGGCAACATAGGGGGAAAAATATTTTTAAAAAAAATTTAAAGTAAATAAAAATTTTAATGTGTTTTTTATGTGTTTCCTTCAATAGGGGCAAGAAAAAAAAAATTTGGATGGGGCAACCCAAACCTCCGGGTCGTCACTGAACACAGTGTGAAGCCCAAGATCTCATGAATTGTATTATAGTTAAGTAAATAAGATAAAGATTGTAGATATACATTTAGATATAGACATGTGAGAGTAGCTGAGTGGAGTATATGTTACTACTACTCTGTACATTTAAATAGAATACAGACATTGGGGTTGTTAATTTCTGCGTAGATTCGGCCTAGTTTACCTCCTCGAACTGCTGCTGCTGCTGACTGACACTTGATTCCAAGGGCAGCCCTCGGGAGAGTTGGGAGTTCTCTTAATCTCTTCTCTCTCACTGCCATTTTCAACATCACTTCCTCTCTCTCACTTCACGAAACCCTTCTTCCAAACTGGCCAAGGGCCAAAATTACCCTTTTGACCCGCTTCTTCTTTTTTAAAGTGAGTTTGTAGTGAGAATTTCAAATATATCAACCGGGTCTTATTCTACCTTTAAGTTACTAGTGAAAAACCCAGTGACTTATCGGATTCGACCCACCTTGAATTTATAGTAGGATGTCACAATTAAAATAAATAAAAAAATAAAATTATTATTTTAATAACAAAAAAGTACACTTACATAATTTGTAAATGTAACATTGGATCGTAAGACTTAATTTTTATTTTGAAAGTTATGTTTAAATTTTGTATTCGAAGAGGAAAATGAAAAAATGTGATATAAAGAAAATAGAATGATTTAAAGAAGTTAATTTCTCTATTTTCTTTGGTTCAATTATATACTCTTCTTGTTTATTAAACTAAAAAAAGTACATATAGTGGAAAATATATTCTTCTTGTTAAAAAATTATCTTATCCACCCAATCAACTTTTTCATTCAAATTAAATAACATATATGATTATCAAGTGTTGAAATTCAAGTCTGAGTATCACACTTTGTTAAATCAAACCTTTTGATTTGAAGTAAATGACATTCATGCAAGTATACTTCTTCCACCATATAAATTATTTTTTGCTTTTATTTGGAAAATATTACTAATAAGAAGACATGTACAAGTCTTGTAGAGTGTAAACTAGGGTTGTTCATCAAATGGAACAGAACGAAAAAATTTATTTCGGAATTTGAAATATTTGTTTTGGAATTCATTTATTCGTTCCAATTCCAATTCCGAAATTGTCTGAAATATAATTTCTGTTCCAATGTCGGAAGCTTCGGAAATTTTGAAAATTTTGGAAATTAAAAATTCAAAAAAATCAGAATTTTTGGAATATTTTCAGAATTTTTGGAAAACTTTCAAAAAAATCTGAAAATTCCCCACAAAATACAAATATTAACGTTTTTTTGATTTTATAGAATTTTTGATAAAAAATAACACGATAATCTTGATATGAGTGCAAATGAAAGAGAATAATATCAAAATTTTCTAATGTTCACAAACTTTAAATTTATCGTATGATTAGTTGATCGTTATAGATTTTATCTCTTGTTACATTTTCAAAGAATATAAATATTAATTGAAACTTATCATACAAATATCAATGCATATTTAGAATTTATTTGGAAATTAATCAGAAATCTAAGATTGAAAATTTTTTAGAATTCGGAAATATCAAATTATATTCTAATTCCATTCCAACTATTTTCGAAAAATTCGGAATTTGAATAAATCGGAATTTGAATAAATCGGAATTCAAAATGAAAAAAAGTATTCCAAAGTCGGAAAAAATTGAATAGGATTTTTAAAAATTGTGGAATATCTAAAAATGAAGAGCCGTAGTGTAAACCCAAGAAAAACAAAAGGTAAAAAAGAAAAAAAGTAAAGTTACACTTCAAAATATGCAAGTGGTTGGGGCACTTTCTTTAAATTACCTAATTCCCAATGGCAATTTGGTAAACCAATACCCTTTATAAATCCATTTGGACGACACATTATCCCTATCCTTCACAAAAAAAAATGACTGGTCTATCTCATCTAAAAACCAGCTCCAACTCTCTCAATTTCCTCTCCCTCAACTCACATCCTCCTACTTCTTCCTTTTCAACCCTAAATTCCATGAAGCTCAAAACCCTAGTCCACACTCGCATCGTCCGAGCTCTCTCTAGAGCAAAATCCATTCTCATCCAAATTCTCAAAGATCTTCAACTCATTCAATTCATTGAATCTCTTAAGAAGAACAAGAAGAAGAACAAACTCTTTTTGGGTTCCTTTAGGCTGCATTACAATTGGTGTTCATCTCATGTACATCCAGTACCATCACCTGTCCTATACAGATACTACGATTCCACGTGGAATTCTGTCATTCATAGTGATCAATACGATAACATGGCAGAATCACAGCTCTCGGGATACCTCCATTGGCTAGAAGAGAATAAGGTTCGTCGTGAGAATTATTCTCGTGATTCTGATTGTATGAATGATATTGATAGACTAGCAGATATGTTCATTGCAAATTGCCATGAAAAGTTCAGGTTGGAGAAACAAGAGTCATGTAGGAGATTCCAAGAGATGATGGCCAGAAGTGTGTGACTATCTTTTTTTTTTTACTTTTCTTGTATTATTTTTACTTTCTATGTTGCATTGGTTGGTTGGGAATGATATTAGGTGGGTCGTTGAGTAGTGGGTTGTTGTGGAATATCTCTCTCTTTCAATCTCTCTCTCTCTTTTTTTTTTCTCTCTCTCTCTGTACATGATGGGGTGTTGGTATGTGTGCTATTCTTCTAATTGAAATGGTAATGTGTCCAACTTTTAGGGTTAATTATATTTGTGATATTCAACTCTTGATGCCCTTTTATCTCATATTAAACTCTTTATAGCTTTAAGTAACTCTAGAGAATGATGACAAGTAGTATTAATTTGTTCTCCACTTTTGGTGCATTTTATTCTGCAAAAAAATGGGGTTAGGTTTTTCATCTAATCTCTTTCAAAAATTCTACTACTAAAAGTGAGACACTTGTTGATTGGATACAGTCTCTCTCAGTCTTTATTAGTGATTCGATAATTGTATAATCCATTATTGTTTAATGTTTATGATTGCATCAACTTTTTATAGGAGAACTAAGAGAAGAATTGTGGTGTATGAATTTTGATTTTACTAATTAATATATGTAGTGTAATAATAAGTCCTTGTTCTTGATCAAGTGACATCAAATGTTGATGATAAAAACCATTCTACAAAGTACTTCATGGGGAAAGCATGTTTTTGAAATTTAAACTAGAAAGAATTTAAATTATGGAGTTGGACAAACTTCCTCTTTTTAGGGTGAATTTGGTCTTGTTTTGGGGGTTCTGTTTCTTTAACTTCTAAAAGTATGGCCAACCATTTAATGTTTGAATTTTAAATTTGGGTAAATTTTATATAACAAAATAAGAAATCGTCATAAAAGATACTAAAAAGTATATTATTTTACTCAATTTCATCATATTTAACGGTTTAAAAATATTTCTCTCACAAACTAATTATTCAATGACACTTCCGTAAATATATTATACTTTTGTGGTCAAATTTACAATACTCACTAATTATATCATACTCTACCTAATTATATTTAATTTCTTATTCTCTAACACAATTATATTTTTTTACATCTCTACTTAATTATATTCTCATTTTAAGTATACATAATTATATTCTACCCACTAAAATAATTATATTTTATCTCTATCATAATTTTTTATTCTCTTCTTAATTATATTTTACATACTATCCTAATATT
>NMUG010011464.1:0-10623 GCA_002855965.1 Monotropa hypopitys
ATTCTATGTCAGACGTGTGTCTGCCATGTGCGCAAAACCCGGGATGCTGTCCCTGAGGGAATCTTTGCTGTGAACGAGGCATCTTGTCCTGTCTGGCCGAAGCGAGCAGCTCCGGCGCTGCTTGATGTTGGCCGGGCCGTCCTGGCCGAGAGATCTCTGCACTGAAGTGATCCCAGACGAGCCTTCTCGTCGGCCCATACTCTGGTCGGTCGCTTGACCTTGATTGTGAGTCCTTTCGGCTAGGCACCTCCTCTGGACTTTGAGTCTCTGAGCCGGAGAGAGCCTCAGAGAGGCCCTGTTGCCGTCGGAGCTTTGCTCGGTCGCATGGCCTTTATTGCTGGGAGCCTCGGCTAGGTACCTCCTCTGTGCTTTGAGTCTCCGGGCCGGAGAGAGCCCCAGAGAGGCTTTGTCGCCGGCTATGATCTGTTCGGCCGTCTGCTGGCTGGTCTGAGCTGTGGTCCTCCTGGTGGAGGTCGTGGCTCCGGCCTCCTGAAAGTTCGGCCCTCAACATTAATAATTTCCCTTTTTAATTTATTATTTTCACTTAAAAATCCTTATTGAAAATGTACTGACACAGATTCCCATAAATTGCCGAATATTAGGTTACCGATAACTGAAGTGGTTATGATACCGATATCTAGCCTGGTTGCGCCACCGGTATTCGGACTGATCATGATACCGATAAAGTCTACAATGTTTAAAATAACTACCACACTCACCAAGTACCCTTAAGAGGGTTTCTTTGAATCAGATCTTGCCGGATAGATATACTTAAACGATTCACTTGAAATAAGTTCAATTATTAATGCCAATCTGAATAAATATAAAACAAATCGAATTAAACACTTGAGAATTAGAATGCAACTTGTTTCCCTTGACATTTCCCATTGTTTTTATCTCCCAAATAAATCTTAAAACCCTTAGAATATTCCACAATACCTTTAATTTAGATTCCACAATACCTTTAATTTAGATTCCACAAGTTAGGATTATGTTTTTCTCATTTCCCATTTTTTTCCAGATTGCTATGATATCGGTATCAACATTAAAATCATGATACCGATATCCTAGTTATATAGCCAGATACTGATATCCCAAAATATCATGATACCAGTATCCCAATCATATGACTAGATACCGATATCCTAGAATATAATGATATCGGTATCCTAAATTCTCAAAAATCGGTATCCTCAACACTTTTATGAAATCGGTTTCCCAGCGTAAGGTTGTATATCAGTATCATGCTCTTTCCCTGATACCAGTATCTGACACCTCTGTTGTCAAGAATAGAACCTACTGGCAAAAATTCTAGTTCGAACCTTTTACATTCTAACTCGAATTTTTGATGAATTACACCTCCAAAACCTATAATTTTTCATATACAACTATTATGAACCACTATGAACATATCCCCAAGGTTTATTACACAAAAATATAAGATTTGTCATGATTTTTTTCATGATTCTTACATAATTTTAATACAAACCAAATTTTTACATAATCTCCCCAAAAATTTCCATAAAAACCAAGATAATAGCATAGATTCACATACCTTTTAACTCCTTATTGTTGCAGATTTAAATCCCCCCAAAACTTCTCACTTGAAATCCTCGTCAAATTCATTCACTCACACTTTAGTTTTTGCTTCCAATTGAGACTTACGGGAAGAACATATTTTTGGTTCAGATTTTTAGTCTTTGCAAGACTCCAAGTAACACCTCTTATTAAGAAATTATCCTATGTAGCTAGGTTGAATATGGTGAGCTACATCCTTTCAAGATTTAATCACATCTAATTGAATCATTAAAACACTTCATGCTCCAAAGTTCTTTCATTTTTAACTTCAATTTAATTAAATTCGTCTCCAATAGAAATTTCCCCGACTTTTATTATTTTTTTCTGGGATCGAGTATTACATGGCGGCTAGGGTTTTAGTCCACAGAAAGTTTCCTGCTCTGATACCATGTTCAATTCTAGAGAGATTGTGAAAATCTGAGTTAGGGTTACCCCATCTCATTCTTTGTATATATGAACAAGGAGAAAACACAAAATGTCCTAACTACCCTTAACTACAAAGAACTATACAAAATAAACCCCTAATGACATAACTTAACAAATTGGAAGTCACCGTAGCCAGTAGTCAAATTTTTACAGGGTAGTTTGCGTGTAAAACAAAGTGAATGTGAAACTCCCCTACTGAGACTATAACAATTGTGAAAAGAAAACTGAATTTGTATTGAGTATATTGAATCACAGACTTTACATCATTATATAGTGCTATGCTAAACACGAGAAAGGAAACAAAACTCCTAAGGTAATGCTATACTATACAAAAGGAATGCTATACAAATGGAAACAGTTGACTAACATAATGCCTATACAAGGAAAAACATAATTAGAGGGATATGCAATCCCTTACTAGGATACAATATAATATTCTCACAGAGACCACTACAGAGATGTCAGGGAATACATCTCTAACTTGTCTTGGTTTTTTGGCACGTTAGTCTTCGATTTGTTGGGTGTTGTTTAATATCTACTACTCATGAAACAATGCACATTTCCAAACAGATTTTTGTTGAGATAGCTAGGTAAACGTGCTTTATGCCTGTGAAGGAATTTTAGATTATTTAACATGCTTAGCGGGAATATAGTAATCCCATCTAGATGATTTACCTAAGTATTGGTGCTTTTATATGGGCTGATTGAGCTCTGGATGGTTCCACACCAGCTCTGTAAAATCGTTATCTTTTACTAGACGGCATGTAAAGACTAGAAAATTCGTAAAACTTTCTTGAATATTTTCATGGTAGTTTGATTAAAATGTTGCTGGTAATGTTCGTGAAAATTGAATAATTATCCGAGGTTGTTTGAGTTTGAGTTATGAAAGTGATGGTGGGTTTGGTCTGTTGTTCTGGGGTGATTGGGTGCCTCTCTACTGATAAAGAGTGCCCTTCTATCGATAGAGAGGGGTTCTGTCCAAAAGGGATCCTTCTACCGATACCCCTATATCGATACCCTGTTGTTTGTGCCTCTATATCGATAGAGAGTATTTCTCTACCGATAGAGAGGGTCTGTCCCAAGTTAGTTGTCTCTCTACCGATAGTGGGGGTGTCTCTATCAATAGAGAGGGATTACCGATAGAGGGGATGTCTATTAATAGAGAGGAGGGATGAGGTGCCCTCTACCGGCAGACAGGTTGTTCTTTATCTGTAGAAGGGTATTTTTTGCAGATCCGTATTGCTTTAAGATCATTTTTGTCCCTTTTCGTGTGAAGTATAAATGGAACCCTTAGGGTACATTTCAGTCATTCTTCACTCTCCATCTATCTCTCCTCTTCTCCTCGCCTCTCTTCCTCAAGGATCTCTTTCTCTCTCTACAATACACCCATCTCCATCAAGATTTGAAGCTTACACATTTACATAACTCGTAGATCAGCTCAAGGAGGTTATCGTACTCAAGTCGTTCCTTCTCATTTCAAGTTTGGGAAGTCGTTCCTTCTCATTTCAAGTTTGGGAAGTCTAGGGCTTTGCTCAAGACCCTCTTTGGTAGGACTGTCTCTCCCTCTTCTATATATATTTGTGCTAGAGTTATTTCTTGAAATGTTTTGAGTCTTAAAAATCTTTGAATCAATTCATATCATTATTTGGAACTTAATGTTTTAAAATTTCCCTTGTATCATCCTCGTGCCTAGTGTAATGGATGAGATTCTTGAACACCGTGTGCCCTTAAACATTATCCTTGTCAATTTCGTGAATGACCCACACTTGGTAAATCTCGGGTTTTGACCATGAATCTAAAATTAGGGCTTTTGAGCCCATTGGTTAATTGACATCAAATCGAGTATGAAATTATGAAATCGAAGCATATAGAGTTATATCGATGCGATTAGATACATGAGTTATGTTGCATGTGATAATTGTTTTCGTTGAGCGGGGTTAGGATGAAGATTCCCTAACGTATATCGATCATTGAATTGAGATGGGTAGATGAATTCATGATGTTAGTCATGGCTAGGGGGGTGGCTCCTTAGTGTACATTAAATGATTAAAATGAAATGTATTATAAACGATGAACGGTTAGGAGGAAGATTCCCTAACCAACATTCGTTGTGTTATGGCGTCCTTATAATTCATGTGATTGAGCATTTTTAGGATCAGAGAATTCTCTGACATATGTATAGTGTGTGATGCAAGGAATGGTTGTCATGCATCTTGTGCTTTGAATCGTGATGCAATGTGTGTTTGGTTTAAATTGTAGCGCAAGGGGTGGTTGAATCGAACTGTAGTGCAAGAGGTGGTTGGATAGTATGATAATGCTAAGGGTGGTTGGATCTTATCGTAGTGCAAGGGGTGGTTGTCATGCATCTCGTGCCTGTTAGAAGACCTTGATTTCGTTAAGGCATATGATATGAGTTAAGTCCTTAATTTCGTTAAGGCATGCGTTAGTGACTAAGTCCTTACTTTCGTTAAGGCATGCATTAGTGGGTAAGTACTTAATCTCATTATGGAAAATGAGAATGAATGCCTCCTTAATGCCGTTAAGATATACCTAATTAGTTAATAATATTGTTGAACAAATCCTGAATCCAGTTAAGGTATATGGAATTGGTTGGTATTGTTGAAAATGGTAAGTGATGAAACTCATTGAGTATATCGTTGCATGCATCCTAGGATTCCACGATGTGTGCAGAATGCAACACACTCATATATAGTAATGAATAGAGATTTTGCTATTGGGCATGTGGTTTGCTCAGACCATTTTTTTTCAGGTACCGATCCGCAACTGTAGGCTGGGAGTATGGCATTGATTGGAGTGCATGTCATGATGGGTCCATACTTTGAAGTTTAGGGTTATGATTCATCATTATTTTGTTTCTTTGGTATTGGGAAAATCTGTAACCCTTATTTCATTATTCAAATTCCTTTGGGAATTATGTAAACCTATTACTTGGTGATGTAATACTTAAGTTCCCCTTCCACTTTTGGACAATGTTTTGGGGAAACGTATGTTTTAAATTTATGTCATGAATGTAGAAATTCACGTATTATGCGTAATTATGGTGTATGGTGCATATTTTGGATTTTGCAAATGATTGGAAAATTATATATAAAATCCAGGTCGTGAAACGTCACACCTATTTTGGGTTGCTTCTTTCTCACTTTCCTCTTTTTAGTTTTAGAGCATGAGCTGCTGAAGCATTTAGAGTCTTGGTTTCCTTATCTTTTAACTCAAAATTGCTAGCAGGTATTTCTGGCGACCGATGATGATGCAGCTCCTATCATTTGCTTTCTTCTCCGAGAACAAAAAAAGGTGTTGTCGTTAAGGCTTCAAAGTGTAGAAATTAACAATGAGATTCTCTTTGATATTAAACCAGACATGAGCTGGAGCATACCTGCAATTGCTGCTGAACCTGTCATTGTAACTCGTCCTAGGTGGAGTTGGATTCATCTCTTTCTTTTCCTGTTGTAGTTTTTATTTATCTTCCTTACACATTGTGATGGAAAATTATCCAGAGTTAAGGTGGGATTGTTGCAGTTTGGAGACATCATCGTTCTGTCATCAGAAAGCACCCTTCTTCTTTATGTAAGTTGTTGACGTCAATGGCTTGTCATTAATTTTGAATTATTCACTTTCCCAGTGGGCCTTAATGATGTTATTTCCCTCGTTTTTGGTCCTTTTTTTTACTTCGATCAGGTTAAGCAAGTGCTTTAGTAGAATTTATGAGATGGTGTCAGTGAATCCCATTAGTTTGACTATCTCAAGGGACAATCTGTTGCACCAAACCATGCTAGAAGCATACCTTGCTTTGTTCCCTGGTTTGTTTTGTCTTAATATACAGAAGACCACGGATGCTTTTGTTTCCATCACTGAACAAATTGAAGTAAATTTGTATTTGATGGACTGACCTATCACCGTATCACTTATCCACTGACAATAGGAGAAAAAGAGACGAGAAAATACAGAAGGAAAGATTTTATTTTTTTTGCGTCTTGAGCATCTGTTCTGCACATTATCTTTCCTTTGCTTCTTAAAGTTTTGCCATTAGCACTAGTCTACAACCCTATTACATAGTAGTGCTATTTTTCTTGAATTATATGCTTAAGATTTACTCTTAACCGCGTTTCTCCTTCGGCTGAACTATTTTTTTTCTGAAGTTTTATATTTGTTGCTCAAGACAGTTTGCTGATGAATACCTAACATATATGAACCTTTGGAAATGCAGTCTGGGAGGCAGTGCTTGTGTAGGTATATGCTACCTTCTTTTTTGGGCAAAGGTCAGGTTTCAAGTAATTTGATGCCTACAGAGACGACACATGTTCTTCATGATCTGAAGATTGCTGGGTTAGCTGATGCTGTTGACGGGCGTATCAATGTCATTGTTAATAATGGGCAGGTATACTAATACACTAGTATATTTATAATTTCAGTTGTGATTTGCATCATATTTCTTTTCAGGTTGCGGAATTTTTTGGAGAACTATAAAAGTAAACTTGATTCCACCAAAGCTCTCAAATTATGTAGGTTTTTTGGGCATTCTTTTAAACTGCTATATTTGCTATTTTACATGGCCTTTTTACTTTGTTTTTGTCCAGATTTTTCGATGTGCACTTCGAAGAAGCCCGTCATCCTCCTTGGTCAATGATTGCATTACAGCAATGGCTGAGGGACTTAGTTCTAGCTTTTATAATCATTTTCTTGCTCTTCTTTGGGGTGATGATGATTCAGCTTATTTATCTAAGGCAGATGCTAGTGTTGATTCCGAATGGGAGTCCTATAGTAGTTGTATTTTGAGATTATGTTCGAAATCTAGATTCACGCCACAAGGAGTTTCAGATTCTATTTATGGCTCTTCCTGGGACTTCCTTATCAACAGCAAATTTCACAAGAACTACCGCAAAACTAATGTTCTGGCTGGATTTTTAACCAGAGTGTCACATGACCTTCAAGAATTGGATTCCCCTGGATCATATGTGCAAACCGCAGAAGGATCATTCTACTCCGAGCTTCTGATGGAAACTCTAGATGCTCTGCATGCAGTATATGAAAGTCTGAAGCTAAACAATCTTCGTAAACAGTAAATTTTGTTTCCTTATCCTATTTATCTTCCTTTTGTACTTCAGTCTGTGTTAGGATTTTTTGTGATTACTTTTTGTTATTGTTTCGAAGTTCCTTGAGAATTACCTGTGTGATGACTCCTGTATTCTGTTATCTTTTGAGGCTAACTAGTTAGAGTATGTTGTGGTCTCTTTTGCATGGCATAAGTTATATGGTGAAGATGCAATTCTTAACATGGGAATATGTGATTGACTATAAGCTGAAGTACTTTTATCACTATATGGTCCCCCAGGAACAGTTTGTCTTTCTTATAGTTCCAGGGGTTAGCTACTTAAGAAAACATATGTACCTACATTCATACCTATGTCTATTGATCTATATAAACATATATGTTAGTGTTGGAAAGATCATTCTGGTGAAATGAGGTTTACTTTCTATGGCATTTGCTTTGATTATTCTTATTTTCTGAATATCAAGTTGGAGGGTAGCTGTTTTCCGTATGTTAGGTGGACTCGAGTGCACGTGTCGGGTGCAGATCATGATATGTGACTATATACAATGATCTTGCTATTGAGAAAAATATAATACAATGGTTTTAAGCAGTGATTTTGATCCAGATTTTAATTCCTCTTAAGAAAAGGAGAAAACTCGGAGGTATCTGTTTCAAAACACAAGGACCCATGTCCTGTAATACTGAAGTAAAGGTGGAGTCCGGGCAACATAACTTTTGCATGATGGGAATTATATTATGCACGCTGTTTATGGTCCTGTGGACCTTGTGTTTTACAATATGGCTTATGTTAGATCACCTGTTGTCCCCAAAGCTGAAGAAGTTGGAAAATGGGTTATGCATATCAGGAAATCCAAAACCCTCCCTCATGTGCAACCCTATCTTCCACATGGAGATGCAAATACCTTTTCACGTCATTAGTAAGGAAATGAGCCCAACAATGTCGACCGAGCCATCCAACAGAAGGCCTTACACTATCATGTAATTCACAAGATTAAATATGATGAATCTGATTCTCAGAATGGATTTAATTTGTTACTGCTGTCAATGTAATTTTACACGTTTGTAACATCTGGAGGGTCACCTTTAAAGAAACTGCAGAAAGTATCCGTGTCCTATAATGCTTCTGCTTACGAGAGTAAATGGATTTGAGGAATTTCTTTAGATAGCATTCAGAAAACAATTCTTATTACCGAGTCTTCCCAGAGCAGGTAGGTGCTCAATTGCTACAACCACAGTCCTGGTTGTGTTAAAAATTATCATGTCAACACCTGTTTTATCTCTCGATATTTGATGGTCTGCAGTGCGGTTATGCTATGTATTTGCGGTCCTCCAATTTATTTTTACATCAGAATAAAAATGATGATAATTTGGTCTAATCCTCGGGAGATGACATGTTACATATAAGTATTCGAATGAATTGATAAATACTAGTAGTTGCTGGATTTTATAGGGAAAGAAGCAGTTAGAAACCTAAGCATATTATCACTGGGAATTAATGGTTGGAAAATACCTGCCAGATGAAGCAAGGAGACCAAGGAGGACATGAATACTGAGTAAACTTTGGATTTTCAACTGCTTAGAATACTCAAATGCATTGCATGGGCTAGTGATTAATTTTGTGAGTGTTGCTTTCACAGTAGACTGGGTTGACTTTATGTGGTACTTGTAGGGGAATTCTCGAAATATTCACCAAGGGTTAGTTTCCAGGGCATCGGCTGAATGATGCTGAATGGTTTCATAATAATTATTTTTATTCACGAGCTTGGAAAGCGCAAACCAATGTTCCATCTAAGTAAGAAAGAAGAATGTTCCATCTAATTTTTATTTACTGCTTGTTTTGTTGCAATTTGGCTTGATCTATTTGTCCGTGATTTGTCTGATAAGTCGATGGAGCAATTATGTGGTGGAGTATTGAATTCTTATTACATATTCTGCTATCTTATAGTCATGAACTCTATATTGAGATTTTTCCTTGCAGGGATATGGGACTTTTGGTGGTCCTATTATGCAATATTGCTGATTTTCTTGGCGAGGAAAGCTATTTGGACCATTATATTCGTGATTTTCCTGATCTTTCCAAAAAGTTTGGGATGCAGATCTCATTTTCCGGGAAAACTCCTCCCAGTTTATTCAGATGGCTTGAAAACTGTCTGCGGCATGGATATAATTCTTCTGATAGCAAAGACCTTCCACCTCTTATCTGTAAAGATGAAAGTTCGGTTTTGAGCTGGGCCCGGAAAATAATAGCGTTTTATAGCCTTCTGTGTGGTCCGAAACACTTGGGGAAGAATATGCCCTCTGGTGTTTGCTGTAATATCGCCACTGGATCATCTTGTAATTTTGAGGAGCTGACAGTCTTGGCAATGGTTGGGGAAAAATTTGGATTGCAACAACTTGACTTGCTGCCTTCTGGTGTATCACTTCCTTTGCGACATGTGAGTTAACTTTTGGTAGCTTGAGATTTTTCATATCACGAGGATGTTTGACCTGCAACTTCCACATCCTAAGATGTGGAATTGATTCCAAACAGTAATGTAAGAACATCGTGCGTTTAGGTTCCACTAGGGTTATTGCAAACTACCTTTTTTGTTGCGTAAGTTTACAAAAACTCACTGATAAAACACAGGCATGCCATGATATGGGCAGGTATTATTTCTCCCTTTTACCCATAATGGACAAAAATAGAGCTCGGACAGTCTATATGGTATTTCCCCTGTCCCTAATTGTTGGTCCAATATTGCATTTTCGGATGTCCCAAAAACTTAGGCCTTTTTGAGAATCCAAAGTATAGAATTGATAGTTTTCCAAAACTATCCCTTATAAATGGCCATGAATGTTCTCCAAAGGAGTTAGAATAAAGGGCAATGCTGGAAGTGATCTCTTCAAATTTGAATTTAAGTGCAATTATTGCATGCATCCTTTAGAAGTTGAAACTCGCAAATGGTAGCAACATTAAAAGTACGGAGAGAGTATCTATTCTTCTTCCTGGCAGAGTGGCAGGTGAAAGCCATTCATCTGCTAGCTGTACTGCTCTGCTGTTACTCAACTGTCCTTGAGGCTACTCCACATACAGCACCTTAGATTCTGCCAATTGTTTCATGAATGATTTCTTCAGTCTCTAAAAATGTTTTTTGCATTTTTGTATTTAATAGGCATTGGATAAATGTCGGGAATCTCCTCCCACTGACTGGCCTGCTGCTGCATATGTTCTTCTTGGTCGAGAAGATTTGGCTTTGTTGTGCTTTTCATATTCAAGGAAATCCAAGGAATCTGAACCCCAAAACAATGTGGATTTGGTGTCAATGTCCACACCATACATGCTACATCTGCATCCAGTGACGATTCCTTCCTCGACTTCTGACATGATTGGATTGGAGAATACCAAGACCGAGGATGCGGATTCTGTTGATGGATCCACGCCAGATGGTATGGAACATATTTTCAATTCTACCACGCAGTTGCGCTATGGTCGCGATCTGCGACTAAATGAGGTGAGCGTGGTCAGCTGCACTAACCCAGTTCCACTTGAAATATACCAGGCAAATATC
>NMUG010011465.1:0-10624 GCA_002855965.1 Monotropa hypopitys
CCCTAAGGTATGATTTTTAAATTGACGATTTTAATTTAACGAGCTATGGAAAATCGAGTCGTGACATCTCATACCCCTTAAAGAAATTTCGTCCTCGAAATTCAGTAAGAAAGAAGAGGGGATGAAAAAAAACAACCATCCATCCAACGAAACAAAGAAACTTTAACCCTCAATGGGTGAACCGGAATCCAAACTTATTGTCACGATGATCTTCTCAAGAGTTGAACCTTATAAGACACGGTAATAAGTTTCAAGCAGGATGTTGGATTAGATATGGTTGCTTGGTACCTAACAGACACCCGTTTTCGTAAAGGCACAACCTCGCCTTGACATCCAACGATCTACTCGTGAATAGTAACAATACAAGAATACGTTTCTCGATCCACGAATCCACAAACATGCCATGGTACAAGAGAGTACTTTCGGATATGACACGGATACGCCGATGCAAATCGATTCCACAAAACAAATAGAAGGATGGAGGATTCTACGAGGAACAACCTCCTCGAGAGCAATGAATTCATAATCTTCCCGCTACGGCTCTTACAAAAACATTATTCTTTCCTCTTTCTTTTTTTGAAACGATGGCACATACGTCGGATTCTCTTCTCGATTCTACCAACTTGCACGTAAATAATTCTTGCTTCGTCATCTCAAAAAAAATCCATTAATTACACTACGGTACATCGATATGCGAAGGATACATTACAGACATGCCAAGGACACGCCGACACGCCAAGGACACGCGGATACGTCAAGGACATGCGGATACGCCAAGGACACGCCAAGGACATGTGGATACGTCAAGGACACACCGAGGATACGCCGACACGGCAAGGACACGCCGAGGATACACTGACACGACAAGGACACACCGAGGATACGCCATCGCTCCAACACCCACGAATCAACCAAAAATATATGCACACATGAATATGCTCCAAACTCTCGAGCCAAAGAACACACCACACCAAATACACACATCCTAGTGTGGTAACCGTATGACCTTGGTGATTTGCTTTGAGATGCCCTGGCCGGTAGCTATTCTCAAACCAATTCACCACGTCAAACGTGTATCACATAACCAAAAAGTATTCACGCATCCACACACGCCAAAATGTGCATGTGCCAAGCCCAAACAACATGACATGGCACAAACTCATGCCAAGTCTAGACCACAATATGTATTCGCACCCAACTTTCCCACAGCCAAACGGATACGCACATCTTAAGTCCACGAACTTCTTTCCAATGATCAACGCAAAGCATAACGAACGCAAACAGCCGTTTCTAATTCTGCTAAAGTCTCGCAACCAAAATTGGGACTACTAACATCCGAGCCAAGGATGCAACATCGGTATAAAGACGAACACAAGAACACCACATCCTTCGAACATGGGAAAATTCTGTCGAAATCAGGAGTGAAACAAGATCGACAAACGTCACCCGACTAGAAGTCTGGAATAAAACGACACACTACATGGGTGATTTGCAATTTGAGATGTAACTCAAACAAGATAACACAAGGAACATGAAAAGTCCCACCACATATATCAAACAAGATGCGAGTCAAAGAAACGTCACCCAAGAATCAACAAGTCTTACAATATACCTGGAATGGAGTACAGTTCAAATAAGTGTCGAATGCACGAATCAATGTCGAATGCATTACTAACAACCGAAATTTCATCACGACTAACAAGTTATGTCGTAACTTTAAGTATTGTGTTACACTTTCTATTCTATCATCACGTGTCATCGGTACGGGCTATACCTAAAACACGAATCGACTGCCATTACTCATGAGTGCCGAAGGCACTCTAAAGTGTCAAAGACATGAATTAGTGACGAAGGCACTACTAACACCTGAAGTTTTGTCGTACCTTTAGGTATTGTGTTGCGCTTTCTATTATGTCACGTCGTGCCATCGGTACTAACTATTATCACTAGTTATAGTACAAGGTAAAATGATCCATATCCTTCCAAAATCTTCTGGAATTCTCCGACTGTATCCAATTTTTTCTCCAATATTCTGGAATTTTCCAAAAATCTTTCAACATCACTCATTTTTCTCTTGAATATGTTGGACCCTTCTGAAATTATTTAGACTTGACTAGGACTCTCCACAATCTTTCAGAATCTTACACGGTGTTCTCAAACTATCTCAAAGCCTCCCAAGCAAACTTCTAGCATTATGTAATTGACAGTCCACGACAACAAGGAGCTGGAATGGGGTTTTAGACACCCCTCGGGTGTACCCCAGTGGTAGCAGGGTATAACGGGGTAAACCTATCTTGCTCAGTGACTCGGTTCGAATCCTACTGGATACGAAGTACCAGTGATCTATGAGTGCGGAACTTTAGTATTCAACTAGTGTACAAGCAATGTCATGCACGTAGGGACTGCTGGGTAATCTCGCAATTTGCCTATCACACGAGTTCCAGGAGTGGGGTCAGTATGAGACCCTCAATGATGGGGGACACCATTTTTGGAATGATGTTTTAGATTATACACGATGCTTAGTATACGATGGAGATAAAACAGAAATGCTATGGGCACACGGCCATCCGTGTACACCATATGTGCACGGCCAACGTGTGAGCCCCACATGGGCCACATAATTTTTTTTTCGGAATTTTGTTTAAAATATTATTTTATGTTATTTTTAAAAAAATTATCTCAATTGGATAATGTATAAAATTTTCTTAATCGTTTGAACTTTCATCTTGTAAAATTATTTAAAATAGTGAAATGAAAATTCAAACCGATTAAAGAAATTTATATATTATCTGATTCAACTAATTTTGTACGAAATATCAAAAAATAATATTTTAAATAAAATTCTAAATAAAATTCTTCGTGTGACCCACATGAGCCGTGTACTCATACCAAAGCTCGAGATAAAAATTGGTTCGGAATTATTTAATCTAAGTCAACTAGTATCCTGGTGGCCAAGGGGAGTGCCAAACGAGACCATACAGTATATACAGCGTAGCGGTCCGTCAGTAGCACTGAATAATTGTCACAAACCTCCGTCTATTGTACTAAATTGAATAACCATTTTGAGTCCGAGTCTGTTGTACCTCATAAAGAGAGCTCTCCAGCCAGTCTCCGTCTCACTCACTCTGTTCCTCCCTCCTCTCTCGCCAATCGCCGGGATGTCCATCTGAGTAGTCGTTCCGTTTTCCAATTCTGTCATTTTCTCCGCGCTTGCTTCTCTGATCCTGAGGTACATTTCTTCTCTTGCCCCCCTTCTGTTTTGAACTCGACTGATAGGTTATTCCCCCCCCCCGCGCGCTTCCCCATTACTCTTTCTACTCTACCTTTGGCTTCAGTTTCTTCTCATACCTCTGTATAGTTGCTCATCTATGCATTCGCTCTATTTGGTGCAGATAATCTGTGTTGGTTACTGTGATTTTCCCTCTATTTCTCCCCATTTTCTCTCTACAGCTCGTCTCCATATATTATCTGGACCCGGGTTCCCTGTATCCATTAACTTGGGCTACACCCGGGTTCCCTGTAGCCATTCACTATGGCTACAGGGTAGCCGGGCCTATATTATCT
This sequence comes from Monotropa hypopitys, assembly GCA_002855965.1. Classification (NCBI taxonomy): domain Eukaryota; kingdom Viridiplantae; phylum Streptophyta; class Magnoliopsida; order Ericales; family Ericaceae; genus Monotropa; species Monotropa hypopitys. Next base: position 3,565 of record NMUG010011465.1, read on the forward strand.
TATCTCTATGAATGTCTATCTAGATTTTCGTATCTTTATGTAATATATACATTTGCATGCGATGTCTACGTTTCCCTTTGTATGTTTTAGTAAAGTGGAGTTACAGGGGATGACCCTGCTGTCTTTTTGTTTGATCTTTGTGAAAACAATTCTGTATTCCCATTTTGTCTATTTCTACTGTTTTTTTATTTTTCTTCTGTCAGATTGGTTCTTGTGCATGTATACTTCTGATTGTGTGAGTTTCCAGTTGATATATCAGCGATTTCAATGGGTTCTAGTTTGGAATTCTCTCTTTTTTCTATAAAATGATGTTTTCTTTACTAATTGTTATTATTCTGTTCCCCTCCCCCTTGCATTTCAAATATGAGGTTTTTTACGTGCACGCATATGGGTTTTCTCCCATTTAATTGCTTGTAACTAATCAGGACCCCTCTGGTTTGATAAAATGGTTGTCGGTTTGATTCAGTGGTTCCTCTGTGGTGTGACACTTTCTGAATTGCAACAGTTTTTTGGGATGTCCGGACCGCAACCTTGTTGGGTTGGCTCTTCAAGCGGTCGAAGTTGCCTGACCAGTCCGATTTTTAAAAGGACTCCGAATGTCCAAACTGTTCAGTTATGAAAGTACTAGAACGTAAAATTGTTCTTGGTTAGACATTTTCTGTTGCATGTTGTCATCCCCCAATTTTCAAACTATATTTTTTTCAATAACTAAATACTCTAAACCATCTATCAAAATAGCCCAATAAATGGAACACGACATCCATCCCATGAATGTTTCCATTGAAAACAATTTAACAATATCAAATGATGCTCCACAATTTTCAATATACTGTCCAAGATACATTTACAACTCTCCAAACTCCAAACATTGGTGAAATGAATTTACAGATTGCTTTCAAGAATACCGAAATGAATAATACAATCTTCTCGAGTCTTTCCAATGGAATGCTCAATCCATGCCATGCCGACTCATGTGTGAAATACATATGAAAAAGGATTGTCTGAGCTACACAATCTTAGTAGAAAATGTCTATCTATTAGTTTTTATGCAAGTGTCATTATGTGCAAGTGTGAAACCTAAGAATGTATATCATGCACATTGATCTCTCATACACACCCTCCAACACTATTTCACTACTTCGTCACATCTTACTAACAACAATACTCCATGAATTTGAGGCAACCATCCACAAGCTAAGGAGATCATTGACTATATATTAGCCTCAACCTTGATAGAATTAGAATAACATACTTTATAATGCCTCTTTAATTATTCTATGACGATTTCATTTCAAAATCACAATTTGATATTTATCTTTTTGGAAATAGTGAATCACGAATTGATTCAAGTCGCCTCAACAAATTCAAGGCCTGGCTTTCCTCAACCTATGAATCACGAATTGATTCTGATTTGTCTCAACGAATTCAAGGACCAACTTCTAAAGGTTTTATAAATCACGAATTGATTTATAGTCATCTCAACGAATTCAAAAACCGACTCATTCACATTGTGAATCACGAATTGATTCAAGTCGCCTCAACGAATTCAAGGATTGACTTCATACCCGAATAATCACGAATTGACCGGGATAACTCCTCTTAACAAATTTGAGGATTTTACATATGATTTTTAAATTAATTGACGAATTCAAATTGACAGAACGAATTTCCCAAATCATGTGACGAGTTCATTACCCTGAATCCTGGGACGAGTTCCCCTATTAATGTGACGAATTCACACGAAAGATACATTCCCAATTTCATCCATCATCCCTATCTATAATCATGGTTATCAAACTCGTACGAGTCGCGATACGAATCACACGATTCGATTCGATTCAGGAACAAAACGATTCGCAACAACACAGTGAATCACAATCAGTATAGAATCGTGACCGAATCGTGGAATTATATCTTGAATCGCATGAATCTTACGAGTCACGATGCGAATACGATTCTGAATTTCTTGGTTTTTGGGTTTTGTTTTTGGGTTTTTGAATTATTTTTGGTTTCTTTGTTGGGTTTTTGGGTTTCGTTTCTGCATTTCTGCGTTTCTGGGTTTCAATTCTGGGTTTTTGGGTTTCATTTTTGGGTTTCGTTGCTGGGTTTTTGGGTTTTTGATTGGTTCATTGTTTTTTTGTTAATTATTTTTTATAGATGGAGAAAAAACAAGAAAATAGACCGACCCGACATGAGAGCATTGTACCCGTATTGGTGATGCTAGGTTAAAGTTTTGTTACAATTATTGCAAGGGAGAATTTTGGACTGGAGTGCATCGTATGAAAAATCACTTGGCATGTACACGCGTTAATGTGCAATAATGTCCTCAAGTTTCCGAAGATGTTAAGAACTTTTTCATGCAATATCTAGGGAAAAAATAACGAAAAGGCAAGGATCTTGAAATAGATTCTTATATTATTAAACGGAAGGGAAAAATCTAACAACAAACCATGAGTGTAAATCGGACCCATATCTCTTTCAATAGAAAAGAGTGTCTTTCCTTCTAGATCACAATAATCATCATTTCAAGGTAGAAAACATACTGCTATGGTTATATAAGCTTAAATAACACATCTTTAAAATTTTGACCGAATATTTACGATTCACGATACGATACGATTCACGATTATATAAATGGTCATTTCGATTCACGATACGAATCCCGATTTGACAACCTCGCCCATAATAATAAATTCCTTGATTTTCCCTTAATTGACCTAGGATTAATTATCTATACATCCAATATTATAAAACACATCAATGCACTCCTCGACACTCTAATTAACCAATTACGTGACCAATTTCATCATTCCAAAGGTCTAGGACAAAAGCCACACATTGGATCTTTAGGCCAAAACACCACCTTCATAAAAATTGGGGGTTTACTTGAATCATGAAATTAAACCCAAAAGAAGCCAAGTACACCAATGATTTACCCAACAACATACCACAATGCTATCAATTTCGGATTCATAACAAAAACCCAACTTAAATCTCGGATTTTACTTTCATACCAAACCCACTTTGAAAACATAGATTATATTGTCTAACACTAACATATATACGCGAGGTAGACAAAATTCTACCTTAAGGAGCCTTGGATCAGAGACTCAAACTTGAAATACCTCGGATGATGGTGAAAATAGGAAGAGAAAAAACACAACGCGACGATCTCCAAGTTTTGAGAAAATGAAATGCTCAGATTCTTGAAGGTTATGGAGGAATCTTGGAGAGGAGAAGAGAATCGAAGTTCTAGAGGTTAGAGAGAGATGAGAAAAATGATATTTGGGTGTGTTATAAAATGCCTTGAACCTCTTATAAAATCGTAGATTTGTACCACATACCAATATGTGACATCCATATACCAGTATGCAATGACCTGAAAGAACAAAATCAGGAGAACATAATCTCAACATACCGGTATGTGTGTGGCCACATGTCGATATGTACTGAACCACCACATATTGGTATACAGTACCGGTAGCCTAGCCTCTCCAAACCAATAATACTACACCTCACATACCAGTATGTGCCACACCACTACCGGTACTGACACGCTTCCATACCGATATGACGACACCTAGGCTAAACCAAAAACTTGAACAGAACCTTGTCATACCGGTATACAAGGGCTTGGGGAGAAAAATCAACCCAAGGAATTTAAATATCAATCCATACTTCAACAATTTAAATTAAACTCTCTCGGAAATTAATATATCTATTGAAAATCAATTTTTTTTTCAAATAATTTCCATTTCACATCAACACATTCCATAAATTATTTCAATAAATCTATTGAGGGCCGAAATAGAAACGACCGATATACCAGTCCAGACAGGTGCCACGTCGGCATCAGTAGCAGAGGGAAGGACCGGTGCATGCTGAAGGTCAGAGTTCCATGATGCTCCCTTCGGCCACATCATCCAGGGCTTTGACACTGCTTTAGAAGGATCGCCAGGTCAGCCTGACAGGCGTGACCTCGACTGCAGAGGGCATTTTCCTTGGGTTCCATGACCTACACTTTCGGTGCATGCCAGCCAACATGTCAGAATGCACACTGCTCGAGGTTGTCGGCCGCCAATCAGTCGCCCAATCTCACGCCACCTGTGTCAGGTGCACTGCCCCCGGGTTGTCGGAAAGGGGGCTTGCACGCGCACTAAAGTGCATATGGACTACGCGCCGAAGATGCCATATATATGAGCAAAGGGTTGAGGGAGAGGTGTGCGATTTCTAGCTTGCCCAAACTCTGTCAAAGTTCTCTCTATATATATCTTGCTTACTTTATCATCGGAGGGTCCAACGACGACATTGCCGGTAGCCCAACGTTCATTCGTTGTGCAGCCATGTCGAAGTTCTTATCCTCTTGTTACTCGGATCTCATTGTTGAAGACAGACCCCCCAATAATTGGCGATTCTGTTGGCGAAAACTTCACTCTTTGTAGATCACATTCGATGTTCCGTTAGCAAAAAATTGTTTCGAAAGACCTGATCATCCTTGGAAGGAACGATGTTGACGGCCGGAGACCCAGAGGAGGAGACATCGATGGAGGGACAGATGGTCCAGCTGCTATTGCCCGCCCCTCCAAGCGTGCCTTGTTTTTTTTTGAAAAGCAAAATTATATAACCGCAAAATATGAACTGCTAACACTGTTTACACCACACTACCCTTTGGCGGCCACACGACATCAAAATAAGCTACAGCAATACAAGCACAAATTTCCTCCCCAACCAAGCTATTAGCCCTATAATACTACCCGAACGACTAACTAAAATAGCATATCGGCACCACCGCACACTAAACAACCACTAAACCTGAGACGCACAATAGGCGATTGAACGCTCAACTGCTGCTACATCGATGCCCTGAACTAGAACCCATGATCTAATCTGCTAAAAGGCGATCTTACTGTGTCACCGCTTGCCGCGCCACAAAATCTGGCCCCAACCTATCATCCACATGTCTGAAGAGACTCAGCTTTTTCTTCTTGAATGACGTCCAAAGAGACTAATAGAGCCCTACTATGTTTTCTCTGCACTCTCCGACCAAGATGACCACCAAACAATACATAAGAAAGTTGGAGGTGGATTTGGAGAAAAGGAACAACCAGATTAACTCTTCGAGACTTGAAATGATCTGCCTGAGGGAGGCCACAGTCCAAAGAGCGATTTCGAAGGCTAGTGCCACTAGAGGAAGAGCAAGCAAAAGCTACATGACACTCTCTCCACAGAAGGACAAACCTTACGAAAGCAAGAAGGTGTACATGATCACTTAGACAAGAGGATGGAATGTGTTTCTGACCGAAAAGGTGGAAATGGGGCCGTTGTGCCAGACGGCGTCCCTTGCCCGATCGGTGCAGAAACAAGCATCCTGCAGGAAGTCCGAGGATCTCCGTATTGGAAAGTTTGGGTCCAACAGCCCTGGTTCTAGACATACGATCTCCTGCCCGAAACAGACGATATCAATCCCCCACCAGAGGGTCGAGATAGTAGGTACACTCGCTCCGAGCAGGAGGTTACCCAAATGTTCCAAGAGGAGGCCCGGTCGGCGCAATACCATCAGCCCTGCTGACTTGATGCTGATCGATATGAGAGGTTGATCAGCTCTCCGTTCTCCCCTGAAATCGAAGCCGTAAAACTGCCCATTTGCTTCTCGGCGCCCAAGTTCAATAAGTATGACCCAAAGATGGATTCCTACACCCATCTAGTGCACTTTAGGCAGATAATGTCCATGTACTCAACCAACGACGACCTGATATGCAAGCTCTTCCCATCTAGCTTGAGAGGGTTGCTCTGGTTTGATCGACCGCTGAAGGGATCCATCGTGTCTTGGTGAGATCTCTCTACGACATTTCTCGCTCGGTTCATCACCAAATTCAGGTTGAAGAAAGAGGTGGATTCCCTTCTTGGTCTCAGACGAGCAATATATGAATCCCTGCGCCAATACACAGACCGGTATTGGGACCTCTACAACGAATTGAAGATTGCTAACTAGAAGTTCGTCTTGACGTCCTTCAAACTTGGCTTAGACCACACCAGTCAGGTGTTTGAGGACCTAGTGCTATTCTCTCTTTCTACCATGAACGAGCTCATGGCCAAGATTGAGCTCCACACGAAACTGGAGGAGGCAAAGGAAGAGAGAAGCAAGACCAACCTTTGCTCCAGCAACCACATTAGCATCGCCCCAGCCAGGAGGAAGGAAACAAACACCATTCAGAGCAGGGAGCGCCGAACTCCCAAGCCTTACGAGTTCATCGCCCACACTGCGGTCTTCAAGGAACCAATCTACCTTTTGATTCAAAAGATCAAAAAGGAACCATTCTTTAGATGATCAGAGTGAAGGATGTGGGCTCCCAGTAAGCACATCGACAGATCCATGTGCTCTTACCACAAGGAGAAGGGGCACCTAACCACGAACCGTTGAGCGTTCAAAGATTTCCTTGAGGAAATGGTGACCGTCAGACACCTCAGGAAATACATCGATGAAGCAAGGACGACCGTCGAAGCCGACAAAGGGGCCCTGAATGAGGAGACCTAGATGATCAATGTCATTCATGGCATGGTAGATCGGCAACAGGAGGACAAACTTCGTGCTGAGCTACAATAGATGTCCGACAGGGAGGTCATGGCCATCCAACCGGCAACAAAGAGGCTTAAGACGGACTCCAGATATTCTATTTCTTTTTTCCGACAACGACTCCGATATAGCGCAACACCCCCACAATGATGCATTGGTCGTTACCTTGTGGATCGGCGACTGCAACGTCCGGAGGGTATTGATAGATCTCGACAACTCTACCGACGTAATGTACTACTCCCTTTTCAAGAAGATGGGATTTAAAAAGACTGACCTCTCACCGACCGATGTACCACTCGTGGGGTTCAATGCGGCTTTTGTTTGGCTGCTTGGCAAAATAATTATCTCCGTGATAGTGGGGTCGGTCACAACCGCTATAGAATTCGTGGTTGTCGATGTCCCATCTCCGTACACCGCAATCTTGGACTGAACTTGGGTTCACAGCATCAAGAGCGTGGCTTCCACCTACCACCAGGTACTCAAGTA
>NMUG010011466.1:0-10624 GCA_002855965.1 Monotropa hypopitys
GGAGAAATGAGTAACAACACAAGCCCCAGATGCCATCACACAGAGAACCCCTCAAATACACAGAGAAAAAGAGAGGGTGAAGAAGACGACCAGATAGAATCGCAGCACAGAGAGAGACTCTCTCTCTCTAAACTCAGTCGGTCTCTCTTAGGGCACCAGCACACACAAACACACAATATATACCACCGCACACACATACGTAGATAAATAGGAACACGCGGATCCCAGCCAATCGGGCTGCGGTATCCATTTGAAAACCGGGTACCAATAGCATTAGGACTTTAGGCACAAATGGGCTGGGGTGGGTCACAAGAGGAATGGGCTGGGCTGACGGGCTCGGGTAGTGGGCCAAAAATACCCACATTGCCCTTAATACTAAATCATTAAAAAATACTTACAATACAAACTAAAACGAAGTACAAATTACATTAACGTTAAATTGTCTTTAAACACAATTAATATAAAAAAACAATCACAAATCAAGAAATACATTCCGACTTAAAGAAATACACTTCTTCTTGCATTTTTTGATGCAAATTCTTCAATTAAATCATCATACTTCAAGTTATCCAAGAACTCATTTTCAATTGAGATCATAGCCAACCCACTTAATCTCTCTTGTGACATGGTAGTCCGAAGGTAAGTTTTTATCAACTTTAACTTCGAAAAACTCCTCTCGGCCGAAGCAACCGTAACCGGTATAGTCTACAAAATGCGATAGGCAATCCACACCATTTTGAAGCCGTCATCTTCCCAATAAGACCTCACAAAATCAAGGATATCAATGGACTTTTTGATTTCTATCGGCAAAATTATTTTCAAATGCCTGAGTTCTTGGAATAACTTCTCCCCATTAATATTACCATGTTCGTTGTGCTCCAAAAAAATTTGAAATTGAATACAATGCTCCATCAATTGATCTTCATCAATATTTTTAAATTTTATGTTAAGTAAAAACCCAAAAATCAAATCATAATGCTTAAATTATTCAAACTGTTCATTGAGTGTTGCAAGAGCGTGATCTACAATGCGGAGGAAGTATGTAATTCTAAAATTTTCCTCCGGTGATTGAGTTCCATCGACTTCATCGTTCACATTCTTATCAAATTGTTTTTTCCTACGAACCACTCTTTTTTTGACAAATTCCGGATCAATACCAACTTTATGTGCAATGACTTTTTTTTGCATTAAACAGGTTAGAGATTGAACCCGCTAATGATTTTGCCATTGCATCTTTCTATTGCTTGAATTTTCTATTAAATGAACCGGAATTTTGTTTTCGAACACCCACCCTGGTCTTGTTATTATCGTTCTTCGTCATAGTAGTACCTATAGACAAATACGTTCAATATTGCTCTAACTCAATACAATTGAGAAAAGAGAATATGCATATAACTATAAATGAATTTAATAACATCTAAAGACACCAGCCAATGCTCTGCATTAAACATTTTAAAACTAAGCACACCCGCCAGTGCTCTGCATTAAACATTTAAAAATTAAGCACACCCGCCAGTGCTCTGCATTTAACATTTAAAAAACTAAGCACACCCGCCAGTGCTCTGCATAAGATGTGAATATTTACAAATCTGAAGTGTCGCAAGTGAACAAAAGATATATAGTGCTTTGAGACTCCGTAATATGTAATGGTCCTGCAATTCAAATTTCATAAATCAGTTACAATAATTTCTTTATAAATACATTGTCATTTGCATTTCATTAAATTCCAAAAAATCTGTAAACCTATCAGTGTTTCCATACAAATTACAATATGTTATTATAATTTCTTTACCAGTGAATTTTCGTTCACACTCAAACACCGTAATATAATTTGTTGACAATCAAATACCAGTGAATTATCAACAAACCAACCACATCTGAGTCATCAACTTCAAACCTCAAAAATGCTTACACTATGTAAAAATTGCAGATTTTTACATACGGGCAAACACCAGATTTGAAAACACGACTATGTCATTTGAAAAAATTTAGCCAACAAATTTGAAAAAATTAAGCTAACAAGCAGATTTGATTTTTTTGCCAACAAAAGCTGTAACAAACAAATTTTAAAAATTAAGCTAATAAACAGATCCAAAAATTTAGCAACAGATTTACAAAACGAGAAAATTATAACTCAGGCAAAAAATTATACCTCTGTAAGTCTTCCCAGGGGCCAGGCGACGCGAGCGGGAGGAAGAGGAGGAACCGACAGCATGGGGGGAGGGAAGGAGAGATGGGCGACGTGAGAAGGAGACGTGAGGCGAGGGGAGGGGGGGGGAGGAGAGGACGGTGACGGGGGCGACAGGGGCAACGCGACGCTAGGGCTAGGGGAGTGAAGAAGAGAACGGTGATGGGGTGAGGCGACGCGATGAGAGGGGAGGATAGGTTTTGTCGGGCAGTATCACAGAGGGGAAGGGAGGGAGGATCCGATTTTTTCTCGGCTTGTGTTGCCCCCAGGCCAAGGGTGTTGCCCAAGCCCAAGGGCTCTCTGGGCTCACCCTTGAGCCGGCCCTGTATTTCATTACCACTTTCCATTGGCAGGGACTGCCAAGGCTTTTTGAGGCCTTAGCCAAATCTTAACATGAAGCCTTTCTAAAATTTGAAATTTAATATACTCAAGTTGATTTATCTATTATTTTTTTTAAATTTTCGAGGTATAAAATAATTAATAATGTTTTTGAAATCAAGTCAATTTAATAGATTCCTTTTCAATTGGTAATGGAGTAATCTACTTAATCTTTGTCTGGGATGGTTGATCTTTGCATTCATTGATACTAGCAGTTGGGCACCCACCTACGTGGGTGGGCAAGTGGGGAAATTAAGGGTATTTTGGGAAAGGAAAAGTTTCACAACTTCATTTTTACCCCCCTTTATTAATCGAATAGATATTTAAGAGAATTTTAAAAGTGACTTGATTTTATAAGTAGACAACGCCTATGGCTATGACTAAAGGCACGGCTGGAAGAATTTGTTGGAATTGAAGATTTTTAGGAGATAATTACTCAAATTAAGCAATCTATTTTTGGGTCATATTGACCAACTTAAATTCCATTTATCTTTATTCCTTATTGACTTCTCTGAATATGTGTATACATTGAGTAGATTGGTTAGTAATAAAAATCAAGCTTTACTAAAATCCTTTTTGGTATTAGAGCAAACCCTAATCTCCATTCGACCACGTCCATCCCCGCCAATCCTAATCTCTATCACATCCACCCCTCCTGCCGCAACCCCTCTCGACACCACCACCATTCAACCCCACCACATCTGCCACACCGGCCACATCCGCCACCACCATTCGGCGCCGCCCTCCTGGCCTAGCTGACCTTCCCTACAGGCCACCACCATCCCGCATCCCAGCACAACTCTCAGCGCAACCCTCCTGGCCTAACCGAACCCTCTGCTGCAACCCACCTTCATCTCGCAGCCCTCCTGGCATAGCCACAGTCTCTGTCGCACCCCCTGCCACAAGTCGCCCTCAACCCTCTTCTTTTCTGCGGCACCTCCCAAGCCAGTTGGCTTGGTCTTGCAGCCTATTCGACTTCGTCTTCTGTCCTTTACGGACATGCTTGTGATGCTGTAAGAGCCTTTCGTGCTCACTTATCGTCCCGTCGGATAACCCCGTCTCTGGTTATCCACGTCTAAGTCCGTCACCATCATTTGGCTCTCTTCTTCGGCTGCCATGGGTGATTCTACAAAGTCAAGTGTCTCATCCACTGTTGCTCGTATAGATCTCTCTCATCCAACCCCCGCTCAATGGGTTACTAGCATCATCTTAAATGGGAAGAATTTTCATGCTTGGTCCAATTCTCTTCGTCTTTATCTTGGTAGAAAACGGAAGATTGACTGGCTTCTTGGCAAGGAGCCCCGGCATGTAGAAACGGATGCTAAGTTTGAGGAATGGTTTTTTAACAACTGTATTATCTTAGGATGAATGTTTAATTCGATGGAGGAGTCTATATATCACATGTTCATGTATCACACCAGTCTTGATGGACTTTGGACAACATTAAAAAAGATGTATGTCCATGCCCATTCTGATTCCCGGATCTTTAAGCTCTACCAGGACATCTCTCATGCATCTCAGACTGCTTTGGGTTATTCTGTTTCTGATTTTTTTAGTTTTTTGAAGACTCGGTGGGAGGAGTTAGCACAGTACGAGCCCATCAGTGATTTCCCTAATGATGGTGATATTGAAGTCAAACGCCTTGATCGATGACATACTTACCAATTCTTGATGGGCCTAAAACCTGAATTCTAGGCCTTGCGTACCCAGATTATTAATAATGTTACCTATGCCCTCTTTATTTGAGGCTTTTGCTACTATTGAGGGAGATGAACGTCGCCGTCGTTTGTTATCATCACCACCTGTGCCTTTTCCTCCAGTCTCTGATCAGATGGCTTTTGCTACTCGCTCGGGTCACTGTCCCCTTGGCCCTCGTCCTCCAGGCAACCGTCCATATTGCCAGTACTGTCGTGTGCCCGGTCACACTATTGATCGCTGTTTTGATCTCCATCCTGAGTTGAAACAACAATATAATAAGGCTCGTACTGTTCGGCGTAGGAAGGGTGCCCCTCGTACTGGTGCCCTGGTTGAGATGACTTCACCTCTATCTGATTACACTGAGCTTCTGTCTCAAATTGCCCAGTTGCAGTCACATTTGGGTCTTAGTACCTCCTCTTCCGCCTCCGGATCTACTGCTGCTATTGCTACAGGTACTCCTACTGCTTTTCATGGTAAGTCAGCTCATCCCACATGGATTCTGGATTTATGTGCTAATAATCACATGACCGGTGAGTCTTCGTTGTTTACCTCTCTTTTTTCCCATATTAATGAGTCGGTCCGTATCGCTGATGGATCTTTTGTTTCTGTTCATAGTTAGGGCGATGTTCATTTGTCTTCTAACATTACTCTTTCATCCGTTTATTATAACCTGATTTTGCTTACAACCTTCTGTCTGTTAATCATCTTGCAAAAGATTATAATTGTGCTCTTGTGTTCTTACCTAATTGTTGCTACCTACAGGACCGAACTTCGAAGAAGATTTTTGGCAGGGGGTATGAGCGTGATGACCTCTACTACTTCGGAGTTCCTATGTCCTCCAGTCTGCAAGCTACCATTTTACCTACTTCTAATTCTATTTTACCCATATATTTTTAATTTTAAAACTTTAGACTTGTGGCATGCTCATCTGGGACATACAAATTTCCAGTATTTGTGTTGGATATTTCCTCATTTGAATAAAGCTTGCAAGAATGTCAATTTTAAATCCGTGATCTATGAATTGTCTGAACATACTCGTACCTCTTATATTCCTCGCATGCATAGAGCACCTAGTGCATTTAATCTCATTCATTCTGAGGTATGGGGACCTTCATCTGTCACTGCTATATCTCAGCATCGATATTATGTTACTTTTATTGATGATTACACTCATTACACTTGGGTTTATCTTATGAAGAAAAAATCTGAAGTTTTTTCTCACGTTAGAAATTTTCTTCAAATGATTAAAACTCAATTTCACACCATTGTTCATAATATCCGTTCTGATAATGGTCATGAATACCTCACTGGTGAGTTTAGGACTACTCTTAACAAAGACGGGACACTTCAACAACTTACCTGTCCCTACACTCCAGAAAAGAATGGTGTGGCGGAGCGTAAGAGTCGCCACATCATGACTGTTGTTCGCTGTCTCTTGTGTGGCATGAATGTTCCTAAATTTTCTTGGCACATGGTTGTTCTTACTGCCACATATCTTATTAATCGCACTCCAAATCGTGTTCTTGCTGGGAAGGCTCCCCTCCATGTCCTTAAACCTTCTAGTACCATTTTCCTCTTTTACCTCGTGTTTTTGGGTGCACTTGCTTCGTTCAAAATATGAGTCATACCCGGACAAAACTTGATAATAAGTCAGTTCGCTGTATCTTTCTGGGATACTCATCCATGTCTAAAGGTTATAGATGTTATGATCCAGTCACTCGTCATTTATACCATTCTCTGGATGTTACTTTTGTGGAAACTATTTCGTTTCCCCAAGTTCTACTACTTCAGGACAGACACCAGTGGAACATGCTGAGCCAGATGCTTCTATTCTGTCTTGACCTGTTCCTATTCTTGAGCCCACATATGATTCCTTACCTCCAATTATCACCAGCGACCCCTTCCAAGTTTACTTTCGCCGTCCACGCCCTCCTGCCCCTTTGCCATTGTCTTCTCCGGATTCAGGTAATTCTTCTTCTCATTTATCTCATCCTATTACTTCTACTGTTATTGCACCACCTGCTGTTTTTCCCCGTTATCCTACTCGAGTTCGTCGCCGCCTTGCTCGTTTTCTCCTATCTAACATACTAATCATCTTATCTGCAAGTATATTTACTATCAGGGTTTATATGCTTCCTACCAGTCTTTTCTTAACCAAGTTGATTCCGTCTCCATCGCGCAGTCTATTCATGAAGCCCTCCAGAATCCTAAATGAGTGGCTGCTATGCAAGCAGAAATGTGCACTCTAGAGGGTAATCAGACATATGATCTTGTTGATCTTCCCCCCGGAGAGCGAACTATTGGCTGGAAATGAGTCTTTAGCCTCAAGTATCTAGTAGATGGGTCCCTGGATCGCTATAAGACTCGTTTGGTTTCTAAGGCATTTACCCAGGTCCCGAGTAAGGATTTCGGTGCCACTTTTGTTCCAGTGACAAAGCTAACTACTATTCGTCTTTTGGTCTCGTTAGCTGCCGCCTATTTTTGGCCTCTCCACCAGCTTGATGTCAAGAACGCTTTTCTTAATTAAGGACATTTTAGTCTTTGTGCTCGTGTTTTATACACATCTAAGAGAGAAATCCTTATTGTCTCTCTCTCTCTATTCTCTCCAAATCTCTCTCCCTTCTCTCTACATTTCAAAGGGATTGAGAGGGTTTTGAAGGAATCACCATTCACAAACATTGAAAAGGAAGTCGAGGGCTACGCAGTGGTGTACTTGAATCATTTAGGTATCAAGACCCCTAGCCTAGGGGTTTTCTTGGTTCATCCAAAGAGGTAGAGTCTTCTACTCCTTATATCTCTAGGGTTGATATTCTCTCTTCCTCCTCTAAATAGTTTCAAAAGATGAGGACGTTTTCATGTTCTATGTGGTGAATTGAGTCTACCCTTCAATTACTTGGGGTTTATTGTTCATATGAGTCTTATTAGACTCATTATGCTTTCAGTTTAATGATTTCCTTGTCATATTACAAGATCCCCAAATTCATGAAAAAACTAGATTTGTGCTTTCTTCAAATACGAATTGATTTGACAAGGATGGAAAATTATTTTGAGAAAATGACCCTATGGCCTTGTTGACATTTGAATTTGAGAAATTGGAAGTCAATCTTATAAAATCGTGTTTTGGTCACTTGTTGTGATTAGGAGGTATGGATGCCCTAATATATGGAATTAAATGAAAAGATAAATCGAACGATTTAATTGGCCTAAACAGGATAGATACGTTGGGTTGGCTATATTAGTTATACGGGAATTTCGTTCCCTGTGTGGATTCACACTCACTACATTGTGCAATTGTGGTCGACTGGAGCCCTCCCGATGGTCGGAGATATCTGAGGAACATTACGGGTAGTTTAGTTGACGAACTCCTACCGCGAAACTAGCCGAAACATGATTATTCTTGAAATAAATATTTGTACGCGACTACCTTGTTTCGTCAAGGTGAGAAGACGTGGAATTTGATTTATGCCTCTTTTGTTTCGTCAAGGTTGAGATGAAATATGAAAATGATATTCTCCTTGACTTTTGTCAAGTTGAGCATTTTGGAAGAAAATCCAATAAATCAATGTAGTTGGTTTTGAAAGGAATTGGAAAATGGATTTGAAATCCAATAGTTTTGGAAATTATGAAAATAGTCCTCATTGCATGCACATTTTTATATCTCTCGCACTCGCATCTTTTGTCCCAATTTTAGAAATATTTGGGTGTAAATTATCTCTACTAGGCAATCGCCTAACCCTCTATTTTTAGGTACGGACTCATCTACCTAACTTTGAAGATTGGAGGCCATTCCTTAGCTTGTTTTGGAGTGTGGATTTGGGAGCCATCTCTTGGTATCCTACGTTTTACTTTGCTTAGTTTTTATTTAAAATTCATGTGCCCGGACTGTATTTCTTCTGAACTTGTAAACTCTTAATCTTTCATTTGCTTGATTACATGTTTGTATCCTCATTCCCCTTTATTTCCGCATTTTGAATTGGGTAGGAGTTTTATCAATTATCTAATATTGTTACATTTTATTATTTCAAAAAAAAGTTTGAAAACCCGGGGCGTGACAACTTGGTATCAGAGCTTTTGGTTTCGAAAACTTAGGTTTTTAGGAAGACATTTGGTCTCAATGTGTGCATTATTTTGACTTGCATTCATGTGATGTGCTTGGAGTGCTTGTGTGCATTGCATGAGAAACCAGTATTTTTATAAGAAATAAATTAATAGGATCATTCTTCTAAATTTAAGTGGTGTGTCCTAGGGTGATGTTGATCCTCTAGTGGACCCCTTGTCTTGATCTTGTTGTTACTGTGAGTTTGACTCCAGTTGATATCTAGTATGTCCTTGACTCATTTCCGAGAAGTGGATCCTCGATTATTGTGTCTGTGGTTGTTTCTGGTCTATCCTAACCTCTTATTGAGGTATGGGTCTTGATTCTGGCTAATGATAAATCATTTTTTCTTTTGTAGTTATTATGTCTCTACGTAGAGCAGTGAGCCGTGGAAGAGGACGTCATGGACTTCCTGTCCACGATGGTAGTAGCCAGGAAGTCACAGGCCAACATAGTGACTTTCCTGAAGTTGTTCCTCCTGTCATGCCAGCTCCTGAGGGACTGGTTATTCCCAGTCAGTTCATGCGGGAATTTGCTGCTGCAATGGTCGAGGCAAGCCGTGGAATGGCTGCTCCCAGGGAAGTCCAGGGTGATCGTGCTGTTGATGCCCTTAGAGAGTTTCGCAGAATGGATCCTCTCAAGTTCAATGGGGAAGGAGATCTGTTGGTTGTGAACCATTGGTTGTCTGAAGTCAGAAAGATTATGGATATGCTGAAGATCCAGGAAAATCATTTGAGGATTTCCTTTGCCTCATACCAGTTCATTGGTGAAGCCAATGAATGATGGTCATCTATCATGGAAGCTCGTAGGGGTGCACTGAGGGCATCTAGGGACTTCAATCCTCAGATTGCCCTGGACCCTATTGGAGCCATGTCTTGGCTTGAGTTTGAAGTGGCTTTTGAGAGCCAGTATTTTCCGGAATCATATATGGATCAACTCCGTGAACAGTTTGAGAGATTGGAACAAGGTTCCATGACAGTGACCCATTACTCTGTCAAGTTTCAAGCGTTGTCCAGGTTTGCTTCTGACTTAGTAAGTTTTGAAGAAAAAAAATGCAAACGGTTCGAGAAGGGTTTGCATTCCTCGGTCCAAAGACTCGTGATGAGTCAGAGGATCGGGAATTTTGCTGATATGGTGGAGTATGCTCGGACTATTGAACCAAAGAGAGAAGCTCTTAAAGAAGTTCGTGTCTGGGAACCGAGAAGACAGGTGTTCAGTTCTAGTTCTTCTTCAGACAGTTTTGGAAGAAAGAGGCAGCTTGAGCGTTCCCGTTTCTCTAGGGGACACGACTCACAGGCTAGTGTTGGAAGTCCTGGAATTTCAACCAAACAGAATATCATTTGCCACCGTTGCAACCAACCAGACATTATCGTAATGAGTGTCCCCAGTTGATTTGTTTCGATTGTGGTCAGTCTGGTCATGTCTCCAGAGGGTGCCCCACCAAGGCAGGTAATCGCAGTGAGACAGGTTCTGTGCAGCAGTCTCGTCCAGGGTAGCATATGCAGATTGGTCTTGCTTTGTTGGGCCAAGGCTCCAGAGTTGACCGTATTGGTTCCTCAGTTCCTGGCCAGTCATCAGGACATCAGGGTGGACAGGGCGTGGTCAGTTCACTGAGGGCAGAGCCTATACTATTTATGTGACTGCTCCTCTTGCGGTGCCTCAACAGCAGAAGCTTCGATTGTGCGGGGTACATTTCTTATCTATGGCTCATTTGCTAATGTTTTGGTTAATTCTGGAGCATCACATTCTTTTCTTGCTGCATCATTCGCATCCATGTTGGGTTTGAGGTTGGAGGTATTGACCCCACTTATGATGGTAGAGACTCTCGTTAGTGGTTGAGTCCCGTTAGACCGTGTTTTTTGTAATTGCCACCTCACCATTGAGGATTGGTTGTTCATCTGTGATTTTATTGTGTTGGCTATGTCTGGTTTCGATCTTATTCTGGGCATGAATTGGTTATCTACCTATCATGCCACTATCGACTGTCACCGTCGGCGTGTTAAGATCCTAGCTCCAGAAGGAGACTTCTTCTATTTTTGTGAGGAACATTGTGAACCCCTAGAGACTTGTCGGTATGATCCAAAGAAGCAAGAATCTCTCCATTGTCTGTTGGCTAGTTTGTGTTTGAACGATGTTGTTTCCCGTCCCATGGAGTTACCTCTAGTTGTTTCTGAGTTCCCGGATGTCTTTCCAGAGGAATTTCCTGGATTGCCTCCCGAAAAGA
This sequence comes from Monotropa hypopitys, assembly GCA_002855965.1. Taxonomy (NCBI): domain Eukaryota; kingdom Viridiplantae; phylum Streptophyta; class Magnoliopsida; order Ericales; family Ericaceae; genus Monotropa; species Monotropa hypopitys. The sequence continues at coordinate 10,585 of NMUG010011466.1, forward strand.
AAGTGCAGTTTTCTATTGATCTATTGCCAGAGAATTATCC
>NMUG010011467.1:0-10624 GCA_002855965.1 Monotropa hypopitys
GTTTACTTCCAGTTGTTTTCAGTTATTAGCATAGGTTGTTCTGCTTGATTAGCTAGTTGGATATTTTTTTCTGTTTTGTTGGGAGACTTACTCAGTGTGTTTGTTGAGTTTAGTTTTTATTTCTGTTTGTCAGCACATTAGATATTTCTGCAGTTTTTATTTATTTAATTATGCATGTTCATTTAGAATATCTGTCTCTTCTGTCTGTTTTCTGTTTGTCTTTTCTGTTTTTAGTAACGTTGCCGGGTCCGCTGGGTCATTAAATTGGCCGTAGCGGGACGGGGCGTTACACTAAGCTCCTCCACACCTCTGCTGCCGATGAATTTAATGACCTGATGGTATGTGGAAGCAACTCCCCTTATGTTATGGACCCAAGTTCATCTCAGGATAGCATTGTAGGGTGACGGGATGTCGACTACCACAAATTCCACCTCGGTAGTGACTGAGCTGATGGTCACTAGAATGAGGATTTTACCGAGCAGCCAAACAGAAGCCGCATTGAATTCTACCAATGGCACATCAGTCGGTAGTAGATCTTCTACCTTGTACCCCATTTTCTTAAACATGAAATAGTACATGGCATCTGCCGAGGTCAATGAGGACCCTCCGGACCTGGAAGTCGTCAACTTGTAGAGTGACGACTAGGGCATCGTCGTGAGGGTGTTGAACCCTCTGGGAATCCCTATCTGAAAAGGTTATAAAATACCTAGAGTCCGGCTTCAGTTTCTTCGTCATAGGTTTGTAACGACTCGAATTTTCAATTCCTTGAAATTCAATTCTTTAGTAAATAAAATAAAATCCGACGAATTTTGAAGTGTTCGAGGTTGTGGATAAGTTGGTTGAACCATTGGAAGGAGTCCGGGTGCATTGACCGACTCCGACGCGAGTTTCATCCTCATTCGAAATATTCAAGTGCGACTACTCGTCGTTAGTTCGTTGCCTCTTAATAATTCGTTGTGTTTATGATCTCGTGGGAGGCTGAGGGATAGCCTTGAAATGTCTATTCGGTACCTAGAATGTTCGGGAGGTGTCCTTGGATGGTTTGGGAAGGTTCGGGGCTTTTTCGTCGCGTTTCGATGTTTTTCTGCAAGCTTCGTCCGGACCACGCTTGAGGTTCGTCCAGATGACGGGTCCAGGAAACAGAATTTTTGCTTCAGGAGGTTTCGTCCGGACCACTGGGGTCTTCATCCGGACCATGGGTGTTTCGTCCGGACGACCGTGACTTTCGTCCGGACGACGGTCTGCTGAAATGCGCGATTTGGAATGATTTTAGTGAGGGGCACTTTAGTAATCTCGCCCTAACTCGTTTTTAGCCCCAAAAATCGTTCCACACTCTCTTTCTCCTCCATTTGGAACCCTAAACTCTCTCCCTTCTCTCTCTTCCTCCATTAATGGAGTTTCACACTCCCTCTCCAAATCCAAGGCCTTCCAAGGCTTGGATGGAGATTTCCCAAGAATAAACATTGTTCCTCTCACCTTGAGCTCTCCGGCAAGCCCATTATCTGCTCCATCCGACAAATTTCGGATTCTTGGGCATTCTTCAACCTCGAGCAATGGAGTTTCTCCGAGAAGAAACGTTGTTCCCCTTGCCGAGAGCTATCCGGTGACCTCCTTGGCGAATCCATCCGGCGAGAATTTGAAGTCCGGTGACTTTCCGGCGAGGAGCTATGGATACGCAGTCTTGAGGAACATTGTAGAGGACGAGGAGATATACGCGGTGGCGGGTTTGGTTTATGGTGGCGTCGCGGCAACATTTTCCGGCGACTCTCTGGTGGCATTCCGGCGATTGCTCCGGTGGGTAAATTCTTGAATTCTATTAAATATGTGCGTGTGTGTGTGTGTATAGTTCGTGTAATCGTGTTCTCACTCCTATCGAATAGTGGTCGTGTAGCATTCGGGCTAGGATGGACTCACTAGTTACGATCACTTGAACTTTGGGTTGATAGATGTTAGAAATTTAAGTAATGTGGTTGCGAATGTCGATTAGTGGTTATGTGTTGATCGGTCACCCATGAAACTTGTAGATGCCTCATGCTCGATAACATTTCTTAGTGAGTCGACTTGTGTGCCTTGAGATGACTAGAATGGATATGATAATCATGCAATGATAGAATGGTTAATTGGAGGTCAAATTATGGTTACTTGACTAGGTGGCGTATCCTAGGAATTTGATGACGATAAGTGTTTGACTAACGACCTCATGAACCACAAATACTCTTTTAGTGAAAATCTACGATTTTGAATAGTCGTGAAACTTGGGTTGATAAGTCATTTGTCAAGTTATGTGACAAACCTACGTACGAACATTATGGGATGTGCGCATGAGAAATGTACTTAAAATCTTCAAATTTAACATCTTGATGGAAGTAAAACTAAAGAAGGATTGTGGGCAAAATAGTGGACACCTGGTTGTATAGAATCTCACTTGGCGTTGTCAAAGTTAGAAACATGGACCCTCACCCTCTTTGTATCATGAACTTATATTGGTTGGTCGAACTTGATGACCAACCCAAATGGAACGACCTTGTGGGTCATTTCCCTTGGCGGGAAAAGGTTGAACTTACGGTGTGGGACTCGGTGAGATGTGAAAAGTATTCAATGAACTTCAAATATTGAGGATGTGCCTACCGAAGGCTACTCGTGTACGATCTTGAATCTATTACCTCTAAATGAAAGAATAAAGCAAGAGTGATAACCCCCGTGCTAGTACTAGCGTTGGCTAGGAGATTAGAGGTGGATAACTTGGTAGATGATGAGACGTACGGGATGGAAATACTAGCGATGGCTAGGAGATCGACATAAGAAAGGCCTTGGTTTATTCTTGGCATACTAACCTCCGGGTTAGGAGTTGACACAAGAAAGGCCTTGGTTTATCCTTGGCATACTAGCCTATGGCTAGGAGATCGACATAAGAAAGGCCTTGGTCTACCCTTGGCATACTAACCTCCGGGTTAGGAGTTGACACGAGAAAGGCCTTGGCATTCCCTTGGCATACTAGCCGCCGGCTAGGACTTATACGAGAACGGACTTATCATGGGGTTCTCAAGAGGGTCGCTCCCTCCACGACATTGTGCACAATGGGGGTGACGTTAACCCTCCCAACGTTTTTGGGAATGACGGATGCGATACGCGACAATCGACGATACGTGATGACCTTACGAAATACACTATTGATGGAATGCCTTGGTTAGGATTCCGGTAATACTCTACAAAATGGAATGCCTTGGCTAGGATTCCGGCAATACTTTATCTTATGGGAAACAAAGAAAGAGAACATAAATTGTACAAATGAAAGAAATTAAGTGAACATCATAAGTGGCTAATAATAGGGAATGAACACTTGAACAAATGGTTAGTGGACTCTTGCTTAGCTGTCCCTTGAATAGGTACACCCTTATTTATATATATACATCACACGTTCACGGACTCTTGTCTAGTAGTCCCTTGGGTACCTTATCTATTTAGATTGTGGACCTCTTCTCCTTAGTAGAGAGTGGGTTGTGACGACTTGTGAGTGAGTTGGATTAGCTCTTAGGCTTTACACTTTTACTTCCCTTGTACTTGAGGAGGTTAGTAGACAGATTTGTAGCTCGGTCGCTTTCACTACTTTGTGTTTCTCTCTCTTTCTCTCTCTACTACTTTATTACTTGTGTTGTCCACTACTGCTGCCTTTCCTTTATAGTTTTTACTTGTGCTGACCCCTCCTAGGCATGCACCGCCCGTACATGTTTGGTAGTGGTCAGGATTTATCTACTGAGCCTGTGGTTTGCTCAGACCTTCGTGGTCCTCCCCCTCTCAGGTTGCTTGCTGGGACCAGTAGGATTTTCGATCTTGGATTTCCGTCAGCTGCTGGATTTTCAGTGATACTTGCAGGTTTTGGTTGTACTTTTTGTTCCTCCCGAGGGTGGGATGTACTTTCTTGGTTCACTTCGCTTTCTGTTCAATTCAGTTGTAGCCGTGTACGGCATTTAGTTTGTCTTCTGCTTTTCTACTCTTGTTGTACCATTTATATCCTGTATGTGTAATGAGAACTGAATGGAATGCATAGATACTACAAGTAATGGTCTCCCCTGCATTTATTTAAATTGTTTTAAAAAAATGGTTTGAAAATCCGGGGCGTGACAACTTGGTATCAGAGCTTTCGGTTCGAATACCTTGGAACCGTGGGGAGACACCTAGTCTCCATGGGTTTTCTTGGTCATTACATTGTTCCTTCATCGTGCTTGTGTGCTTGTGACGCACTCTTGCATCTTGGTTCCGCTTCCTGTTGACACTCTGTTTATTCTATCTCCTTCCACGGATGTCGAGTTTCTCCATCCCTGGGAAGTCGAGTGTCGATCTTTATGGCAAGTTCAGTTGCCTTGTAGTTGTTGAATACCTTGGTATCCCTACCCTTGACATCTTTGATGCATTCTTGGGCGGTCTTCGTGCTGTTGTGGTCTCCTCTAGGATTGCTAGAGTCGAGTCGGTATCTATAATAGGTTGAAACCCTTTGGAAAATTTTGAGGTGATTTTAGTGGTTTATTTTACCTTGTCGCTATATAGGTAAAAATCTCGATCTTATGATGGTGTAGTAGAATTATCTTGGGAAGTTCTAGCACTAGTTAGAAATTCTTAGCACCTTGTTGAGCCCCTTGAGAGTAGGTGGCATGATCATTATGGTTTCGTGATGCAAATTCTGCGAAATTGTGGTGAGATCGGCTTGTTGGTCCGCAGAAATCCGCGCTTGTTCCATGTTTTAGCGAGATCCGTAAAGCGTAGTTGTAAACTCTCGACGTTTCTCCTTTAAGGAGGTTGAGTTGCGCATATTCGCTTGTGAATTGAGATCGTTTCGACGCTATTATTCGTTAGCGCACGAGTGTAAGTGCGATAGTAATGCATCCTTTTCGGTTTGGACGTTTGTCTCGCGTTAGATTGCAGCCGTTTAATCGTGCGGAATTCGTTGTGGACGACGTTAGTCGATGCTTGGGTTTGTTGCTAGCACGGCAACCGGTTACTCCGTCATAGTTCCTTGCTCTTCTCATGTCCGCCTGGACTCTTATAGATGAGTTTGATTAGTGTGAACCGTATTCCAGCGTTCGGGAAAGGGTTCCTTGTTCGAATTCCCGTATTCCGTGGCGTGGATGACGCACTTATAGCCAACCTTTGGCATGTTGAGAGTTGGGGTATCCCTGAAAATTCTGAGCATGGTTCTTCTCCTTGTCGGCAAATCGAACAGTAGCTGTGTCTTCTTCAAAATGTGGTCGGATTGGTACTCTTGGGTGTAAACCCCTTCACCGTATTAGCCTTTTGAGAGTTGGTAACCTTGACTTTTGTTTCATCTCGGATGAGGAGGACTTCCATGTTTGCGTGAAGACTCGTTTGTATTTGCTAAACTTGATCCTTTCTTACAGTTTGGCGGTGACTCCGGTTCCCATATCTTATCGGAAATCGTTCTCTATACCTGTCGTGTGGTGCTCAGTCCATCTGAGTCTTGGCGACCCTTTGTGGTCATTCTAGCATCCCTCAGTGGTGATCTTCATGTTCCGTTGATCGGTGTGCCCGGATCTTGGTACCTTTGTGTTGCTGATTCTTGGACTCCTCGTTGAGTGGTAGTTTCCCTATGACTTCCCAGTCTGTCGTTTTATCTCTCGTGCGATTATTCTTCGAGTACCTCGTCGGCCCTATGGTGGTTGGGCGATAGTCTTTAGCCAATATCAGAGTTGCGCAGCGGTAACAGGAAAGTCAGAGTCGTGGGGCACATGTGTTTAGTCCTCAATTTGAGAGAAGACCCAGTTCCAGTGATACACATCGCGCATTGAATCATGAAGACAAGTAGCCAGTCGGCCAGGTGACTTGGGAAAGGTGCATGCGATTGTCGCAACGGATTCGTAGCGGTCAGTTTCGTCGTTCCAGGAGACTCGAGCTGTGTTAGTCCCTTTTGTAGTACTGCGCTTTAGTGAGATTGATGCGCCTGTCGGCATCTCCCTTTTGTTTGCGATCTTGTTCAGCTTGTTGCGACTCTAGTTCGAATGTTGTTTCCTTCTCTTGTCGGACTCGTGATGCGTTAAGGGAGTACTTGGGTTGCAAGCTCTCTAGTCTTGCATTTCTAGGTTTTGAGGAGGTGTTCTTGACTCGTGGAGTTAGTCTCTTGATTGACATCCTGAATGAATGTTGGAATCTCTTACGCCATTGATCGTCGATGAAGGGTGAGATCGCTCTCACCTCCCACTTGCTTCGTTGAATGCGCATCTTGGAATTGATCTTGTCTCTTACGAATCGTATTCCAACCCTGTGACGTTGGGTAGATTATTTTAAGAATGGGAACGAGTTATTGAGTCGGTTATTCTTACACCTTCTGTGTAGAATCGACCGTGTGCGTTTTTCTTTGATTTTGTGATTATGGATGACCCTAGGAGGTTGAGTAGAGTATCGTGTCCGGTCGGCACATCTCAAACTCAAATCCTTGTGTCACTTGATGTCACATTGGGTGTGTGTGTGGGGACGTATATGTCCACCTATATATATGTGTAGATGCGTGTGGGTGTCTGTGGGAAAATGGTAACGCGGAAAAGCATTGTAAAATACACATATGAGAATTGTGAAACAAAAAATAATAATGAAGATTGCCGATCGTATTCCCGTTCTTGATTCGTTGCTCCTTACGCTTGTTGTATTCGGTTAGCAATTTCCTATGTTTGAAATTTTTGGATCATCTATTGTTGTCGTACCCTTGATGGGATTGATTGTTGTACCAACGCGTCCGCACCATCTCGGAAGTTGTTCCTTCGATCCTTTGTGCGACACGCGGTTTGGTTTGGCTTGTCTTTTACCAATTGTTGGCTCCTTGTTCTTAAGAGAAATGCTTCACCTTTAGTTGCACCGTGCATTGGTGGTTGACTCTTAGGAACGATTGTTTGCTTGTCGTTGCCCTCTTCCTTGTTGGTAGTTTTCCTTGGGAAAATTTTTGGTTGCTTGGTTGATTGTTGATTGGTTCTTTGGGAAAATATCGTCCACCTTGTGGTTGCTCTTTGATTGTTGGTAGTTTCCTTGAAGAAACATCATTCTCGTTGTTGCTACTCTTTTGAGGAATTGACTACTGTATCGGTGTCCCTTGTATCGGGGAGTATCCGTTTCGATCTCGTCGTGTGGTTCATGGTATGACCATGAACATTTGTTCTTCGATGTTTCGATGCAATTCTATCCTTAGGAAATTTTAGGGACGAAATTCTTTTAAGGAGGTTGAGATGTAACGACTCGAATTTCCAATTCCTTGAAATTCAATTCTTTAGTAAATAAAATAAAATCCGACGAATTTTGAAGTGTTCGAGGCCGTGGATAAGTTGGTTGAACCATTGGAAGGAGTCCGGGTGCATTGACCGACTCCGGTGCGAGTTTCATCCTCATTCGAAATATTCAAGTACGACTACTCGCCGTTAGTTCGTTGCCTCTTAATAATTCGTTGTGTTTATGATCTCGTGGGAGGCTGAGGGATAGCCTTGAAATGTCTATTCGGTACCTAGAATGTTCGGGAGGTGTCCTTGGATGGTTTGGGAAGGTTCGGGGCTTTTTTTCCGCGTTTCGATGTTTTTCTGCAAGCTTCGTCCGGACCACGCTTGAGGTTCGTCCGAACGACGGGTCCAGGAAACAGAATTTTTTCTTTAGGAGGTTTCGTACGGACCACTGGGGTCTTTGTCCGGACCATGGGTGTTTCGTCCGGACGACCGTGACTTTCGTCCGAAAGACGGTCTGTTGAAATGCGCGATTTGGAATGATTTTAGTGAGGGGCACTTAGGTAATCTCGCCCTAACTCGTTTTTAGCCCCAAAAATCATCCCACACTCTCCTTCTCCTCCATTTGGAACCCTAAACTCTCTCCCTTCTCTCTATTCCTCCATTAATGGAGTTTCACACTCCCTCTCTAAATCCAAGGCCTTCCAAGGCTTGGATGGAGATTTCCCAAGAATAAACATTGTTCCTCTCACCTTGAGCTCTCCGGCAAGCCCATTATGTTCTCCATCCGACAAATTTCGGATTCTTGGGCATTCTTCAACCTCGAGCAATGGAGTTTATCCGAGAAGAAACATTGCTCCCCTTGGTGAGAGTTATCCGGCAACCTCCTTGGCGAATCCATCCAGCGAGAATTTGAAGTCCGGCGACTTCCCGACGAGGAGCTATGGAGATGTGGTCTTGAGGAACATTTTAGAGGACGAGGAGATCTACGCGGTGGCGGGTTTGGGATATGGCAGCGCGGCGGCAACATTTTACGGCGACTCTCCGGTGGCATTCTGGCGATTGCTACAGTGGGTAAATTCTTGACTTCTATTAAATATGTGCGTGTGTGTGTATATAGTTCGTGTAATCGTGTTCTCACTCCTATCGAATAGTGGTCGTGTAGCATTCGGGCTAGGATGGACTCACTCGTTAGGATCACTTGAACTTTGGGTTGATAGATGTTAGAAATTTAAGTAACGTGGTTTCGAATGTCGATTTGTGGTTATGTGTTGATCGGTCACCCATGAAACTTGTAGACGCCTCATGCTCGATAAAATTTCTTAGTGAGTCGACTCGTGTGCCTTGAGATGACTAGAATTGATATAATAATCGTGCAACGAGAGAATGGTTAATTGGAGGTCAAATTATGGTTACTTGACTAGGTGGCGTATCCTAGGAATTTGATGATGATAAGTGTTTGACTAACGATCTCGTGAACCACAAATACTCTTTTAGTGAAAATCTACGATTTTGAATAGTCGTGAAACTTGGGTTGATAAGTCATTTGTCAAGTTATCTGACAAACCTACCTACGGACATTATGGGATGTGCGCATGAGAAATGTACTTAAAATCTTCAAATTTAACATCTTGATGGAAGTAAAACTAAAGAAGGATTGTGGGCAAAATAGTGGACACCTGGTTGTATAGAATCTCACTTGGCATTGTCAAAGTTAGAAACATGGACCCTCACCCTCTTTGTATCATGAACTTATATTGGTTGGTCGAACTTGATGACCAACCCAAATGGAATGACCTTGTGGGTCATTTCCCTTGGCGGGAAAAGGTTGAACTTACGGTGTGAGACTCGGTGAGATGTGAAAAGTATTCAATGAACTTCAAATATTGAGGATGTGCCTACCGAAGGCTACTCGTGTACGATCTTGAATCTATCACCTCTAAATGAAAGAATAAAGCAAGAGTGATAACCCCCGTGCTAGTACTAGCGTTGGCTAGGAGATTAGAGGTGGATAACTTGGTAGATGACGAGACGTACGGGATGGAAATACTAGCGATGGCTAGGAGATCGACATAAGAAAGTCCTTGGTTTATCCTTGGCATACTAACCTCCGGGTTAGGAGTTGACGCAAGAAAGGCTTTGGTTTATCCTTGGCATACTAGCCTATGGATAAGAGATCGACATAAGAAAGGCCATGGTCTACCCTTGGCATACTAACCTCCGGGTTAGGAGTTGACACGAGAAAGGCCTTGGCATTCCCTTGGCATACTAGCCGCCGGCTAGGACTTAAACGAGGACGGACTTATGATGGGGTTCTCAAGAGGGTCGCTCACTCCACGACATTGTGCACAATGGGGGTGACGTTAACCCTCCCAACGTGTTTGGGAATGACGGATGCGATACACGACAATCGACGATACGTGATGACCTTACGGAATACACTATTGATGGAATGCCTTGGTTAGGATTCCGGTAATACTCTACAAAATAGAATGCCTTGGCTAGGATTCCGGCAATACTTTATCTTATGCGAAACAAAGAAAGAGAACATAAATTGTACAAATGAAAGAAATTAAGTGAACATCATAAGTGGCTAATAATAGGGAATGAACACTTGAACAAATGGTTAGTGGACTCTTGCTTAGTTGTCCCTTGAATAGGTACACCCTTATTTATATATATACATCACACGTTCGCGGACTCTTGTCTAGTTGTCCCTTGGGTACCTTATCTATTTAGATTGTGGACCTCTTCTCCTTAGTAGAGAGTGGGTTGTGACGACCTGTGAGTGAGTTTGATTAGCTCTTAGGATTGACACTTTTACTTCGCTTGTACTTGAGGAGGTTAGTAGATAGATTTGTAGCTCGGTCGCTTTCACTACTTTGTGTTTCACTCTCTTTCTCTCTATACTGCTTTACTACTTGTGTTGTCCACTACTGCTGCTTTTTCCTTTACAGTTTTTACTTATGCTGACCCCTCCTAGGCATGCACCGCCCGTGCATGTTTGGTAGTGGTCAGGATTTATCTACTGAGCCTGTGGTTTGCTCAAACCTTCGTGGTCCTCCCCCTCTCAGGTTGCTTGTTGGGACTAGTATGATTTTGGATCTTGAATTTCCGTCAGCTGCTGAATTTTCAGTGATACTTGCAGGTTTTGGTTGTACTTTCTGTTCCTCTCGAGGGTGGGATGTACCCTCTTGGTTCACTTTGCTTTTCTGTTCAATTCAGTTGTAGCCATGTACGGCATTTAGTTTGTCTTCCACTTTTCTACTCTTGTTGTACCATTTATATCCTGTATGTGTAATGACAACTGAATGGAATGCATAGATACTACAAGTAATGATCTCCCCTGTATTTATTTAAATTGTTTTCAAAAAAATAGTTTGAAAATCCGGGGCGTGACAAGGTTGGACGGT